>WBNM01042505.1:1126-33362 GCA_013399055.1 Ramphastos sulfuratus | reverse complement strand
ACCCCTTACCACCACAGCAGTGATCAGTGACATTTTTTTTTTTACTTCCCTGAAGGAGCCTGGTTAATCATAACCCCTGTACAGCAAAGGAACTAAATATTTTGAAGAGATAACTGATGTTGGAATGTAAAACAAAAATTCTGATCCTCAGAAACATCAGCAAAAGAGCTTTCTTTTCAATAAGCGGAATCAAAGCATCTTGTTATCAAGCTTTCATATCAGAGTTTTTCCTCTAAAGACAGGCCCAAAATACCTAGGCCACCTGATTCACAAGGTTTTTAGGTTTCTTCTTGTTTACTGATTCGAGCTCAGAGTACCTGGGCTACTCAGACCCAAACCAACCCTCACACAAGAGACCAGCTGCATTTTGGCTACCCTCAAAAAGACATCCTCAAAAAGAGTACATTAACCTGGCAAAGAGTGAAAGGCACAAGCTATGGAACATTCAGACAACTGGCTATATAGACTTAGGAAAACGTTTTCATTTTTGATTAACTGGGCATTTTTTTGGACAAGAAACAGAGTATAAAAGATTGTCAAGAGACAAGCACTTATGAAACCTTTTTCTGTCATAATTTAAAAGAATGCGCAAGCAGGAGAATTAAGGTCTGCTGCTTATTGATTTGTGCCTCACGAATTTTTAGTGAGGTGTGAGTTGGTGGTTGAAGTCTCCCTTACGTTTTGTTCTTTCCACAAATGCAGTAGGAGCATCATATTTTTGAGACAACTGCATTTCTTCCAACCCAGTAGATGGCAACTGCATAATTGCAGAACTACTGAGAAAAGATGATCAGANGCTCATGTTGAGCTTTTCATCACCCCAGACCCCAGGGTTCTTTTCCTCAAGGCTGCTCTCCAGCCATTCACCACCTAGCCTGGAGTTGTGCTTGAGATTGTGCCTACCCAGGTGCAGGACCTGGGGTTCACAAACACACAAAGTGTATCACCACATCAAAAAAACTGTTGCTTGGAAAACCTACAATAGAGGCATTTACCAACAGAGGAAACTCTGATGTTTTGCCTATATGACTGTATGTTATTTAAATTGATGTGCTCCATGCCCATTCTATAGTTAGGGGAAAGTATCAGGTTAAGCACAGAACCTTAAAGACTGGAAGGGACCTCCAGAGTTCATCGAGTCCAATACCCCTGCCAAGGCAGCATCCCCTAGGGTATGCATCCAGGTGGGTTTTGAGAGTCTCCAGAGATGGAGACTCCACAACCTCTCTGGGCAGCCTGTTCCAGTGCTCTGTAACCCTCACTGTGAAGAGGTTTCTCCTCAAGCTGAGGTGAAACCTTCTCTGTTCCAGTTTGTAGCTGTTGCTCCTTGTCTTATTGGTGCTGACCACTGAAAAGAGATTGGTCCTATCCACTTGACACCCAGCCCTCAGGTATTTGTACACATTGATGAGATCTCCTCTCAGCCTTCTTTTCTCCAGACTAAGCAGCCCCAGGTCTCTCAGTCTCTCTTCATAGAGGAGATGCTCAAGCCCCCCAGTCATCCTCATCACTCTCTGCTGGAACCTTTCTAGCAAGTCCCTGTGTCTCTTGAGCTGGGAAGCCCAAAATTTGACACAGTATTCCAGGTGTGGTCTTACTAGGGCAGAGTAGAGGGGAGAAATTGTATTACATGAAGCAGAATTAAAGTCACAATTTCTGTTAGCTTGATCACCTAGGGCTTAAAGGATTAATCCTGAATGTAAACCTCAATGTAGTTGTTTGGGTTTGAAAGTGGTCAGAGCCTGTTTATTTGATTATCTGAACTGCAATCTTTGCTTTGAGAACTTCTCAAGCAATATTTCTGTATGACAGGCTGTGGCTGGCAGTAGCATATTTTTGGTGTAGTGTTTGAGTGCATCACAAGTTTGCTTGCACTCCTCCAGAAGAGGATGAGTCATTACCCACAGACTGAATGTATGCAAAAAATTAACTTGGTTTTCCATTCATGCAATACTGTAAAGCAAAACAGAGTTTCTCTAGATCCATTATTGAAGTTCATTCTTTACTGAAGCTATTTTTTACTTCAATTTTTCTGCTACTTCCATCCCTCGTGCACATGGTTCTGACCCATCAGACATTAATATGATTTAACACATTAGTAAGCTTCACTTATGTAATATAGACACAGGTAAGATTTCAAGGAAAGCACAGTGCCCCACAAACCTTGGAAGTCCTGATGGTGTGTAGCAAGTCATGCCCACATTTTAAAGCTTTTCTTTAGCTTCCCAGCCTAGTTAGGTCAGTATCTCCAGTACTGCCTGTCTAGGTCACTAACAATTATCTCTGCTCCAGCTTTCTTTGTCATTATTTGCCCTGCACATACAGTAACAGTGTCCCAACACCACAGTTGTACCTGACTGTAACACGAACAATAAACACATCTTTGTTGTTCCCTTCTGCAAGCTATGGATATGGCTGACATTGCCTTAAATATTTAGTGTTGCTCTCAAATGAACTGAAAAAGCTCTAAGGGTACTGTCATTTGCTTGTGACTGAAGGGGTTCTGCCTCCATGACAATATGAAAGGCTATTCATAGAATGGTAAGGTCGGAAGGGACCTCAAGGATCATCTAGTTCCAACCCCCTGCCATAGGCAGGGACACCTCCCACTACTACAGGTCACTCAAGGTCTCAGCCAACCTGGCCTTGAACACCTCCAGGNGGCTGCTCTCAGTCATTCACCCCCCAGCCTGGAATTGTGCTTGGGATTGTGCCTACCCAGGTGCAGGACCTTACACTTGGCCTTGTTGAATGTCATGAGCTTGGCCTGGGCCCACCTCTGCAGCCTGTCCAGGTCCCTCTGGATGGATCCCTGCCCTCTAGCAAGTCGACTGTGCCACACAGCTTGGTGCCATCTGCAAACTTGCTGAGGGTGCACTCAATTCCTCTGTCCATGTCACTGGCATATCTTCCCACAAAACAGAAGAAAGCATGTTCAGCAGTTTCAGCTGTGTGAATTCTTCAACAACATTTCAGGCTCTCTGCAGCAGCAGTTTTCATAAGTGAAGATGTTTTCATAAATGAAGATGGACTCACACAATTATAAGAATGCCTTTTGATCTTTGTGGTAGGATGGATGACCTAGCATTGCAAAGCAGCTCCTAAGAGAAAACTTCTATAGTGGGAACTTCATGATCTTTATTGAAGTTTCAGTACATGTTTTTCTGAAGTCATGGCAGCTTTAATGTACAACATGCTCCATTGAAAAAACAAACTCCAGTTATATTTTCACACAGATCAGAACTGAGTGGTTTAGATTTCATGCAATCCAAAACAACCACAGTCCTTATTCTTGCTTATGTTATCATGAACCATGTTGTGATTATCTAAACCATTTTAGGTAATAATAATAAAGGGAAAGTATTGCAACAAAATTATTCAGCTAGGGTAAAGGGACAAAAAGAGCATTCAGGAAAAGCACCTGTTTGGAAAGCTATGGAGTGATTCCCAAAGTGTTGCTTTATCTAGGAAGAGAGCTTGTTTAGAAACACTGAATCATCAAGCCCATGAAGCATGGAAAATGTACAGAAAGCATGGACAAAAGGCCCATTCAGAAGCTAGTGACAACAATCTGACGATTACATAGGGGAGGTTGAGCATCTCCCCTATGGAGAGAGACTGAGAGACCTGAGGCTGTTTAGTCTGGAGAAGAGAAGGCTAAGAGGAGATCTGATCAATGTCTATAAATATCTGAGGGGTGGGTGTCAAGTGGCTGGGGCCAATCTCTTTTCAGTGGTCAGCAGCAAAAAGACAAGGAGCAAGAGCTACAAACTGGAACATAGAAGGTTTCACCTCAACATGAGGAGAAACTTCTTTACAGTGAGGGTGGAACAGGCTGCCCAGAGAGGTTGTGGAGTCTCCTTCTCTGGAGTCTTTCAAAACCCACCTGGATGCATTCCTGTGTGGACTTCCCTAGGGGATCCTGCCTTGGCAGGGGGGGTTGGATTTAATGATCTCTGGAAGTCCCTTCCAATCTCTAATGTTCTGTAAGAAGCTGCTAATGAGGTCTTTTACAGGCAGCTGGAAGTAGCCTCAAGATCAAGCGCTCTGGTGCCTGTGGGTGAAAACAATCACTCTGATATTAGTTGGAAAGATGACACAGCCAAGGATAAACAGTCCAAAAGGTTCCTGCAGTGCGCTGAGGACAATTTTCTCCTGCAGGTAGTTGCAGAACCAGCAAGGAGAAATGCGATGTTGGACCTCGTATTAAGAAACAATGAAGGACTGGTTGCAGATGTGAAAGTTGGAGGTAATCTTGACTGTAGTGACTTTGACATCTTAGTTTACTATCAACAGGAAAAGAAGCAGGGTGATAAGTAAAATCTCAACCCTGGACTTTAAGAGGGCTAACTTTGTCCTCTTTGATACTCTACTTAGAAGTATCTAGTGGGCAAGGCTCTGGTAGGAAGGAGGGCCCAAGAGAGCTGGTTAATATTTACACATTACCTCCTCCAAGTCTGAGAAAATGTATTCCCTTGATAAAGAAATCAAGTAAGGAGCCCTTGGAAAAAAAAAAAAATCAGAAAGAAAAAAAAAAAAAAAAAGAGGTTTACGACAGGTGGAAAAAAGGTCTGGTCAGTTGGGAGGATGACAGAAATACTGCCAGAAAATGTAGACTTGCGATAAGAAAGGCCAAGGTCCTCTTGGAGCTGTGATTAATGATTCTTGTAGATATACACATTTTAAAGGGCAGAATTAACTCCTTCACCATCCTGACTGAGCACTGCAACTACCCCTAACATCTTGTGACTGTATTCTGTAGGGATGTCCTCCAGTATCTTCCATGATTTGTGTTTAAAGTGTTTTCGAAACCAACCAGACAAATAGTATGTAAGGACTTCAGCAGCTAGAGCATTTTATACTTGGCCTTTATTGGCAACCTGAAACTTAGGAGCTTGTCTTTTAGTTGCTTGCAAGCCTTCCAAAAAGTGAAACTTCTCATCAACTAGGTTGTTCTATAGATTTATGACATCCATTCTTTTCTGTGCTGAGTGTTAACTACACTGGCAGAGGGGTTGGACTCAATGACCTGTGGAGGTCCCTTCCAACCCCTAACATCCTGTGATGCTGTGATCTTTACAAAGAAGAGATGAGAAAAGAAAGTAAGTTTGGGATGATGAGTTCTACTACATTTTTCTTTCCATTACTGACTGTGAATACTTCCAAAACATGGAAAGAAACCTAGTGGGGTTTTTGTAAGATGATGGTAGCAAAGGTGAGATATGAGAAGACCTTCCCTGCTTTGGTGACAACATCATTTTCTTGAGGCAGAGAGATAATAAAAACCTAGGGCTAATAAACTGACCTTCATCTTTTGCTCCAGTGATGTGCTCTTCAGGGCCATTAATTTGTCAATGCTTTAGTCCAGAGGAGGGCCACAAAGCTGTTGAGGGCTTGTTATGAATGTTCAAATTTGATATTCGGGAAATATTAAAAACTTTATTAACACGAATTCCCACGCCAAACAAATACACACCCCTAAACAGTGAACTATTTACAATTCACCAAAGTCTGAATACCCAGTCAGGAATCATTTACACAAAAGGCATAAAGGAAAACCCCTTTAAAGTAGTTTAGGGAAGGAATAAAGAGATGCAAATATCCAAGGGTGAGGAGCGGCAATCGCTGCTGCCAGCCACAAAATGGGTTCCCTTTGCCCTGGGCAGGGCTATTGGTGGGAAAACCAGAGACTCCAATAGATTTAGTAGCCACATTTACTCACTGATCAGCACTGAAATGATAAACGAGGAAGTTACAATTCCAATTTTATGCTCTCGATGCAACCACGAGGCAGAGAGGGTAGCAGAGCCTGAACATGGTGCCGAAAATGAAACGGGAGGGAGTCACGTGTCCCCTTGGGGCTAGCCTGCAATACCCACCGGAGGAGGAGCAGCATAGCCCAGAAGCAAGTGAGATTAAGCCCCTCCAGAGCAAAACCCCTTCAACTGCTCCTCGAGGCAAAATAGACCACTGGTAGGAGAGAAATTTGAAATCCAGCCAAACAGACAGGGTATCAGCATTGCAAGCAAATGCTCAGGGCCCGTTTTGCCCCAGCAGGACAGGGCTGCAGCAGCTCTGCTATGAGGACAGGCTATGAGAGTTGGTGGTCTATCACCTGGAGAAGAGAAGGTTTCGAGGAGACCCTGTAGTACCCTTTCACTACAGGAGGGCTGGGGAGGGACTATTGACAAGGTGTTGTAATGACAGGATGAGGGGTTTAAACTGGCAGAGAGGCGATTTAGACTGGATGTTAAGAGGAAGTTCTTTACAGTGAGGGTGGTGAGACACTGGCACAGGTTGCCCAGGGAGATTGTGGCTGCTCCCTCCCTGGAGGTGTTCAAGGCCAGGTTGGAGGAGGCCTTGAGTGACCTGTTCTAGTGGGAGGTGTCCCTGCCTACGGCAGGGGGGTGGAACTGGATGAGCTTTGAGGTCCCTTCCAGCCTGAGCCATTCTATGATTCTTGCTTCTGATTGAAGGTTGTAGCTAGGAGAGTGTCATAGTTCTTTGACAGTTTGAAATATAGAACATCTCAGAAACAGGAAGGAAAGCTTCTGCGTGTCATTAAACAGCCTTTGCAGGCAGGGTAAGAGAGAGGTATGAAGAGATTGCAAGTGCTGACAGAGGTGTTTACACCAAGTTTCTGGGCTTCCCTTTAAATTCATCTCCTAGCCTACCAGCACTTGGCATCATTTTTGAGCACTGCAAATCCAAGAGAAGGAAAGGAATGTGAATGAGCCCATTAGCCCACATCTCATAGATCTTATGCTTTTGGGACTTCAGAAATTGACAGCATATGTTGGTAAAGAGCCTGAGAGATCAGCCAGGACAAAAAGTTCCTGTTAGGAAACAGCTTTGCTTATCTGGCTTTCTTTTGCTACAGCTGGGTTGCCTGTATATATGGCTATAAGGGAACATAAAACTCTCTTCAGTGCCCCATGCAATTCCAGTCAGACATACATGCCATCCTTCAAACACTGAGTGGCATCTAGCACTGCTGAGTAATAGAACAGCTTTTTCCCCCATTGGATGCACAGCAGGAGGAAATGTATTCTAAACTCATCTCATTTAGTTTGGGGAATTGCTCAGGTTCTTGCCAGCTCAAAGTTGAAGCTGATGCATGCCTGCCAAACAAGCCTCTTTCAAAAACAACCTTATGCAGCTCATCAGAGTAGGCTATTAAATAAGACAAGTCAACACGTAAATGAGGATGGATTGGCTGTGAATGCTTGTTCAGTCTGTGCTGCCAGCACTCACTGTGTGTCATCCACACAAGGGTCACAGCTCATTGCCAGAAAAGGGAACAATGCCTCAGAAAGTTCACTGCACAGAACACAGTGCAGTATACCTGATGGCTGACATCACTTATTGATCACCTTGTAGAGAGAAATGCAAGCAGACTCCTGCATTGCAGCATACCTATGCCACACGCAGATGACCCAACATCCTGAAACTCTGAGCTCCATAACAAAGCCTTTGTTTGGCCAAGCAGCACTAAATGCTTAGGAAGCCAACAACCAGAGAATCTTGGAGTAGCAGCTCCACTGCTGCCTCACTGCTCCAAAAGGCTGCAGAGCTTGGATACACAGCTTGGTCCAGGGGAGCCTAGCAATGTCAGCTTCAGGAGTTGTTGCTGCCCAGCCCACATGGATGTAAAACAACAGCATTTCCCATGCCAGCAAAGCCCTGTAACCAGCTTGAGACCCATGCAACTCAAGCATCTGGCTTTTCCATTTGGCTCAATAGGCATAGTTTACACTATGCCAGAGCAGTCAGGCAGAGAGGGACCTGGGGATACTGGTTGACAGTGACTGAACATGAGCCAAGAGTGTGCCCAGGTGTCAAAGGAGGCTAGCAGCATCCTGGTTTGTATCAGGAACAGTGTGGCCAGCAGGACCAGGGAAGTCCTTCTGCCCCTGTACTCAACACTGGTTAGGCCACACCTTGAGTACTGGGTCCAGTTCTGGTCCCCTCAGTTTAAGAAAGATGTTGATGTGCTTGAACATGTCCAGAGAAGGGCACCAAGGCTGGTGAGGGGGATGGAGCACAGCCCTGTGAGGAGTGGCTGAAGCATCTGGGGCTTTTCAGCCTGGAGAAGTGTTGTGGCAGGCCGAAGCAGTCCAAAATAGGCTTGCACGTGTCCTGGCTTGCCCAGACATGGTTTTCTGCTCTCCCCCCTTCTGCTATGGGGAGAAGCAATGGAAAGAAACAGGACAAAGAACCTGGAGCCACTGAGTCTAAGGACTCTGGCTTGTCTAACCCTAACCTGACCCTAACTCTAACCCTGACCCTAAAGATAACACTAACCCTAGCCCTAACCATAACCGTAACCCAAACTCTAACCATAACCTCATCCTAACCTGACCGTGACCCTAACCCTAAGCCTAACCCTCACCCTAACCCTAAACCTAACCCTAAGCCTAATGTGACCCTAAATCTAACCCTAACCTGACCCTAACCCTGATCCTAAAGATAACCCTAACCATAACCCTAACCCAAACTCCAACTATAACCTCATCTTGACCTGACTCTAACCCTGGGTTGGGTTAGGGTCAGGGTTAGCGTCATCTTTAGGGTCAGGGTTAGACTTAAGTCAGGTTAGGGTCACGGTCAGGGTTAGCGTCACGGTTAGGGTCAGGGTTAGGATAGAGTTAGACTTAAGTCAGGTAAGGGTTAGGGTTAGGGTTACGGTCAGGTTAGGATGAGGTTATGGTTAGGGTTAGTGTTATCTTTAGGGTCAGGGTTCGGGTCCGGTTAGGGTTAGGTTAAGGTTAGGGATAGGGTCAGGTTAGGGTTTGGGTTACAATTAGGCTTATAGTTAGGGTTAGTGTTATCTTTAGGGTCAGGGTCAGGTTAGGGTTAGAATTAGAGTTAGGGTCAGGGTAGGATGAGGTTATAGTTAGGGTTTTGGTTAGGGTTATCCTTGGGGTCAGGGTTAGGGTCAGGTTAGGATGAGGTTATGGTTCATGTTTGGGTTAGGGTTACGGTTAGGGTTAGTGTTATCTTTAGGGTCAAGGTTAGGGTCAGAGTTTGGGTTAGGTTAGGGTTAGGATTAGGGTCATGTGTAGGATGAGGTTATGGTTAGGGTTTTCGTTAGGGTTACAGTTAGGTTTAGTGTTATCTTAAGGGTTTTAGAGTTCTTTCCAGTGAGGGTGGTGCGTCCCTGGCACAGGTTGCCCAGGGAGGCTGTGTTTGCTCCCTCCCTGGAGGTGTTCACGGCCAGTTTGGATGAGGCCTTGAGTGACCTGTACTAGTGGGAGGTGTCCCTGCCTATGGTAGTGGGTTGGAGGTGGATGATCTTTGAGATCCTTCCTACCTAAACCATTCTATGATTCAAAGTTGTTTACTTTTTGGCTTTTTTTTCCCCCCCCTCTCAGCAAACCAACAAACGATAGAGACCTCATCATTATTTTCTTTTCACAACCCCACAAAATTTCTCTCATTATAATATTCCTATCAGCCTCAAACCAGCACATGGACATACCTGCTGAATGCTTTGCTTCATCTCTGGTGGTACTGCAGTAGCAATTTCCTATCAGCCATGCTGTGCACCTTTGTCATGCCTGGGGTGTCTGGTTTCAGGAATATGGTCTAACTGCTTGGGTGGTGTGAGCAAAACACTGCTTTTAAAGGGAATAAAAGAAAGTCTCAGCAGTAAAAAAGCGAACAAGAAAGGAGTACACTTAGGCTATACTGTTATTGCTTGTGTAATTTGCATTGAAAATGTGAAATATTAAACAAAATTAAAGAAAAAAAAAAGAACAAGAAAAAGAAAAAGTATTTGCCAGGCAGAGGACTGATTGCATGCTTGTTCTTAATACCCTGTGAATCACAGTGCATATATTAGTGTTCAGGAATTGAAGCTCTCTTAATACCCTGGTGGGATTACCTGGATTGGAGGCAGAGGAATGTGTATCTGTCTATCTGTGGGTTTAAAGAATTTCCTAAACACATTAGGGAATATTTTTTTCTCATTCCATGTCTGTCAGCTGAAAGACACACATATCCTTATTTCACATTTTATTACAAAGACTCTGTTCTTACCAAATTATAGCTCTGGAATATTGATTGTCTTTCTAAATTAAAAAAAGAAAATAAAAAAGATTATTCAAAATATTTCAAAGCAATTACTTGTAAAGCTGTTAAATACACTTGATAGTGTGATTTAAATATTGTTGTGTTTTTTCCTTTCTTCATAGCCTCTCAAAAATACATTTTGCTAACTATTTTCAATTTAGTGGGAAAACAGGAATATACAATACAAACAATATACAGTTAGACAGGGATCAGAACAAATGACTGGCAAACAAAGAAATTAAAAATAAGGAAGAACACTCAGGTGTAGACTGCCTTGGATTTGTCTGGAATAGAGTTAATTTCCTTCCTACTAGCTGGTGCAGTGCCATGTTTTGGGCTTAGTGTGAGAACAATGTTGATAACACAGTGATATTGTAATTGTTGCTAAGTAGTACTTATCCCAAGTTAGGGATTTTTCCACTCTATACCTGGAGTACTGTGTACAGTTCTGGAGCTCCCAACACAAGAAGGAAATGCAACTGTTGGAGCAGGTCCAGAGGAGGCCGAGAAGATGATCAGAGTGCTGGAGCAGCTCTGCTATGAGTACAGGCTGAGAGAGTTGGGGCTCTGCAGCCTGGAGAAGAGAAGGCTTCGAGGAGACCTTGGAGTGGCCCTCCAGTATCTGAAGGGGGCCTGCAGGAAGAGCAGCCCTGAGGAAAAGGACCTTGGGGTCTGGGTTGATGAAAAGCTCAACAAGAGCCTGCAGCGTATGCATGCAGCCCAGACAGCAACCGAGTCCTTGGCTGCATCAAGAGCAGCATGGCCAGCAGGGCAAGGGAGGGGATTCTCCCCCTTTATTCTGCTCTCCTCAGACCCTATCTGGAGTACTGTGTGCAGTTCTGGAGCCCCCAGCACAGGAAGGACATGGAAGTGTTGGAGCGGGTCCAGAGGAGGCCATGAAGATGATCAGAGGACTACAGCAGCTCTGCTATGAGGACAGACTGAGAGAGTTTGGGGCTCTGCAGCCTGGAGAAGAGAAAGCTTTGAGGAGACCTTATAGTAGTCTTCCAGTATCTGAAGGGGGCCTACAGGAAGGCTGGGGAGGGACTACAAGACCTTGTAAATAATGACAGGACTAGGGACAATGGGTTTAAACTGGCAGAGGGGAGATTTAGACTGGATGTTAGGAGGAAGTTCTTTCCAGTAAGGGTGGTGAGGCAGGGGCACAGGTTGCCCAGGGAGGTTGTGGCTGCTCCCTCTCTGGAGGTGTTCAAGGCCAGGTTGGATGAGGCCTTGAGTGAGCTGTACTAGTGGGAGGTGTCCCTGCCTATGGCAGGGGGTTGGAACCAGATGATCCTTGAGGTCACTTCCAACCTTACTATTCTATAATCCCTTCCAACCTAAACCATTCTATGAATCCCCATGCTCTGACAGCGAGCAGTGCACAAGAAGCTGAGAGGGAGCATGGTCAGGAGAGCTGACCTGAACTAGCCAAAGGGATATTCCTTATAAGACATCTTGTTCAGTGTATGAACTGGGGGAGCAGGCCAGGAGAGGCAGAGAGCTGCTCAGGCATCTGTCAGTCAGTGGTGAGCAATTGCATTGTGCATCACTTGCCTTGGAGTTTATTTCTCTCTCTTTCTTTTTTCTTTTAATATATTCATTTTGATTACTGTTATTATAATATTTTGTTATTCTATTTGATTTAATTTTAATCATTAAACTTTTATCTCAACCCATGATTTTGAACTCTTTTCCCCATTTTTGGAAAGGAAGAGGTTATGCAGTGCTCAGTTGTTTGGGATTAAAGCATGATGTAGACAAAGAAGCTTGTGGAGAGAAACAGGGAGGGAGTGAACTTGTTTTGTCAGAATATATTTCAAGAAAGTTGCAGGGTGCCAAGCAGGCACAAGTGTGTGTGTGAACACTGAGTATGAGATCTGAGTCTCAGCATGAAGGAGGAAGAAAGATGATGTGGATGCAGAAGCGTATGATATTCGTAACTCCTGAGTGAGTTAAAGAGAGAGTGATTTATGGGTGGAAAGAGCAGCAGAGTGATGAAATAAAAGGCATGGGAACTAAGAACAGATATGGTGAAAAACCTGAATTTTGAAATGTCACAAAGGAGATTGTTCCAGGCCCACGTATTTGAGAAGGTGCTTTACAGAAAGATGAAAGTAAGAGACTGTTGGTATCCAGAAACAGAGATAGCAGGGCAGAAAAACCCAGAGTGCAAGAGATGGACAAACAGAACTGAGGTAACAGACTAAAGAGAAGGCACAGGGATATACTGAGGAGTCATAATGGAGAAGGAAGTATAAAACTACAGATAGAAAGGGATACAGATTTGTTTTGACACCAGAAGAAATTAAACCTGCAGGATCATGAACTCCTTGACAGGAAGGAATCTGAAAGCATGTTCCCAGTGTTAAAAAAAAAAAAAATTTCAGACAAACTGATGGGAACAAGGATAAGCAAACATAGAAGCTTGCAATTGTTCTTTGTGCTGAGACAACTGCTAGAATGCATCAAGGTTGTCTATGATAAACTATGGTCTTAAGGGGATGGGCCTGGTGTTTTCCTGGTCCCTAGAGAAGGTACAAAAAGACCATGAACAGTAACATGGAGCTCTAAACTTCGTATTCTGAAGTTTTAATATGTCTGACCAGAGAAAAGATTCATGGAGAAAGGATTGCTGGTAGATGGACTCCACTAGTCCAAGGGAAGCTGGCAGATTTAATGTTTCCACTCAGCTCCTCTGGAGGAGAACATTTTTCAGGACTTCTTTTACAACTTACAGAAAAAGTAAAGAATGTAGTGATGGAAGGGCATCAGCATCTAGAAAAATAGATATGAAGGAAACAAAAGTAATAGCATGGACAAAAGCAGTTACATTTTCTTTTTGATGAAAGACTTAACCTGACTGAGAAATTTATCTTAACTCATTTCATTTAAGACTCTTATTACAAAGAAACCAGACAGCAAAATACAAGGAACAAGGCTGATTGGGATAGGAAATGAAAATAGCTATCTAGAGTAAATGGAAGGAGTTTGGAAAATAGTGACTTGAACAGAGTTACTGAAGGAAACTCAGTGTTCAAAGGAGACTGAAACAAACACAAAGTCATCTAGGAGTCTGAAAAGTGGGAGTTACAGAATTACAAGAAAAGATATAGGTTGAAAGAGATCTCTGGAGGTCATTAGTTCAATCTTCTGCTCAAAGCAGAGCTAACTTCAAAGCTAGATCAGGTGGTTCAGGCTTTTTTTTCAGTAGAAATCTGAAAATTTTCAAGGATGGAGGTTCCATCACCTCTTAAGACACTCTCCTGGAGTTGTGTATATAGACTTCTAGAGACACTTGTGACCAAACTTGTTTACAACTTGAAAGCCCTTTGATATTTTTTGACAGGTAACTACAATGAAATGTCTCATTCTAAGTGGCATAACCTTTCCTATTGGAAACTATGAAGAAATATTAGCAGTAATATCAAAAGACATTTTGATTTCTTAATCAAATATACAAGAACTCAATTTGGAGTGACAGCATTTTAGATTTGTCTTTGATTGTTATACAGAACAATACAAGGAAAAGACAGTGGGTAAAATGGTCTTAGTGAGAGTCAAAGTTTGGAGATTTACCAAAGAGGAAAAAAAACCAAAAAAAACCCCAAAACCAATCAGTAGGTGTAATATAGTGGGAAAGGTTTTTGCAAACTTATCCTGCTGGATTGTTTGTATGTGGCTGCTTCTTGAGAGCCCAGAGATTCAGTGAAACAGCTACAAGCATACAGAGAAACACAGAATTAACCAGGTTGGAAAACCTTTGAGATTGTCAAGTCCAACCTATCACCCAATACCTTCTAATCAATCCAACCATGGCACTAAGTGCCTCATCCAGCCTCCTCTGAAACACGGCCAGGGATGGTGAATCCACCACCTCCCCAGGGAGTGCAAATCAGTCTTTCTGTGAAGAACTTCCTAACATCCAGCCTAAACCTACCCTGGCACAGCTTGAGGCTCAGTCCTCTTGTTCTGTCCCTGGTTGCCTCAGAGAAGAGACAAACCTCTACATGGCTATGACCTCCCCTCAGGTAGTTGTAGAGAGCAATGAGGTCTCTCCTGAGCCTTTTCTTCTCTAGGCTGAACAACCTCAGCTCCTTCAGCCTCTCCTCACAGGGCTGTGCTCCAGTCCCCTCACCAGCCTTGGTGCCCTTCTCTGGACACATTCAAGCACCTCAATATCTTTCTTAAATCGAGCTGCCCAAGACTGGACATGCAAACACCTTGAAGATATGCAGAAGTAGAAAGTGAAGCTTATTACCTGGAGCAAGTGCAGAAGACGACAAAGCTGATGAAGGGCCTGGAGGATAAATCTTATGAGGAGTGACTGAGAGAGCTGGGGATGGTTAGTTTGAAAAAGAGAAGGCTGAGGAGGGACCTCATTGCTACCTGAAAGGATGTTGTGAAGAGCTTGGTGCTGTTCTATCACTATTTACCTGTGAGAAGGGACCAAGAGGCTATGGCCTCAAGGTGTGACTGGGTAGGTTTTGGTTAGATATAGGATAACAAAGATTCACAGCAAGAGTGGTCAGACATTGCAGTGGGCTGCCCAGGGAGGTGGGAGTCGACAACCCTGAATGTGTTTAGAAGTAGCTTGGATGTGGTGCTCAGGGATATGGTTTAAGGTGAACCTTGTAGAGTAGGGTTCTTGGTTGGACTTGATGATCCTGAGGGGCTTTTCCAACCTGAATATTTTGGTGATTCTGCAGTGATTTTTCTGTTGCTTGTAAATAGTTGTTGTTGGGTTTTTTGTTTGGGGTTTTTTTTTTTTTGGTTTTTTTTTTTTTTTTTGGTACAGCACGCTTATGAAATTAGTTATTTTGTTAGCTGGCATTGCTGACAGGTTACCAAGCAATTTATTAATCTGAAAGGAGAATATTTTTGTGAATTACATTTGATGGATGTTGGCATCTCCCTACAGTTTCTCTAAAGATGACATTTTTATCTTGTGAATGGATGATGGGACTTACTGATCATAAAAAATCATCAGTCAAAGAGAAGATTCCATTTGCCACAGCGAAGAAGCTGCTTCCTTGTAATGTATTTGTCAGATAGAATGAAAAATTGGGGGTAAGGATGGAAGATGATGACAAGGCATGCAGCAGAACAGCATGAACAGCAGCTGTTTTCACAGTTGAAAAAGAATATTGATGGGTCTTAATTCACTCTTTATGTGGAATTATTAACCTATGGTTCATTAAATGAGGGTCTGCTGCACTTGATATGAAAAATATGAGGTGTATGTAGATCTGAAGATCCTCAGCCCTTTTCTGAAAGGAAACAAAAATGTGCAAATGAAGGAAAATGAGGACCGGAGTGGAATAACAGCTAAAATTGAGCTACGCCAATCAAAGGCTACAAGATTGTTTGACAGGTGATGTTCAGATGCAAATTAACCNTGGACTGCACTCACACTGCAGGCTCATGTTGAGCTTTTCATCAACCCAGACCCCAAGGTCCTTTTCCTCAGGGCTGCTCTCCAGCAAACCTGCATGGGAAAAACCCAATGGATTTCCCTTCCCTCCCATGTCTCCCCCCTCACTCTCATACCCACACCCCCCAAGAATCTCGGTGGAGAGCACATTAAATAAATAATGACTGGAGTCGGGGGGAGCAGGTAGGGCAAAATTGTCTATTTCAAGAAATCAGCAACCCATAGTGGTTTTGCTTTTTTTCCCCTCATAATTTCCTTTCCCATCCCACAACTGGGTAGGGAGGTGATTCTATGAGCGGCTTTGTGGGGCTCAGCTGCTGGCTGGGGCTAAACCACAACACTCTCCAAAACTCTCTTCTTGTCCTCATGTACATACAGGAACAAAGCAGAGATCATCTAGTAAATTGGATAGTAAAAGAAGGGAAACTCCCATCTGAAACTCCAGGAGTGACCCAGGTAGCAGTGAGCCTTTCCCATGCCTGAGCCTTTTCCATTTAGTGCTAAGAGGTGACTGTGCTCAAGCAGGGGCCTGAGGAGCAGCTGGAACGCCAGAAAAGAGCTGGGGGGGAAAAAAGTGACAGATGGCTAAGGGTGTGGTGAGAAAAAAAATTTTGGGTTTTAGCCTGCAGAAACCATTTGCTGAAAGTTTGGAGCTTAAGCATTAGCTAAAAATGAGTTCGGTTCAGGGGAAAAAAGTCAATCTCTGCTTGTTCTGCTGTGATCATGAAGGCAGGAATTGGTGTTTTCTTTGACAAGACAGATGACTGCAGTAATATTTGATTCAAGACTAATTTCTTCTCCTGAAGCAAACTTAACTACTTTTCTGACTACAAAGGGGTAACAATTTTTCCCCCCCCCTCTGTATATTCCTGATATAAAGCCTATAAAACCTCTGTGTACCTGGGAAGAAAAATGACACATCTTTTATCGTTAAGATTTTGTGATACAGCTTAGCACTATAGAACAGTCTGACTTAAATGCCTTTATTTTAATAAAAGAGGGTTTTTTTTTTGTTGTGTGGGTTTTTTTTTTCCCCTCCCATCCAGATTTTCTAGTCAGAGAATAGAGAATTTTTAAAGGCAGAATAAAGAACAGTGCAGCAGAGGCACAAGGACATTTTTAAGTAGGCAAGCTGAGAGTTAGAATAAAAGGATTAAAAAGAAAATTTCCCTTCATTTAAATGGTTTACTTTCAGGCTACCTTGTGTTTAACAGGGACAATTGGAAAAAAGAATGCAC
Source organism: Ramphastos sulfuratus (assembly GCA_013399055.1). Taxonomy (NCBI): domain Eukaryota; kingdom Metazoa; phylum Chordata; class Aves; order Piciformes; family Ramphastidae; genus Ramphastos; species Ramphastos sulfuratus. Next base: position 16,616 of record WBNM01042505.1, on the reverse strand, counting down.
AAAGGCAAAGAACTACAGAAAGGACCTTTTTAGTTGTGGCATTGTCAAGATTTCTTTTTAGGCTTGATAAGAAAATCACAACGTAAAGTTCAGTAAAACTTGGGATGCAGCACAGAAAACAAATGCTGTACAACAGATAAGCAGCAGAGGACTTCTGATGATGCTCTGTTTAAGCCTGAAGTGCTTTTAGATCTTGCCTCAACTTCACAAACATTTAACAGACTGCCACAGAGCAAGCAAGTCCTGTTCTTTGCATAGGATTATTTGAAACCTACGTTTCAAACACATGCAGTTTAAGAAAGTCATTAAAATACAGCCTGGAGGGCTTTCCTCTCTATGTGGCATTGAAGACATGCCCATTTTCATTAATGGTCATTAAAGAGGCTTGATATTAATGACTTACTTTTCACACTTAATTTCCTTTTCAGAATCATAAATTATCTACGATTTTGAGTTCTACACTTGCCTCATTTGTTTTCAAGTACTCTGTTCTCTGCAAGTAAAAACTGGACTCACTAAGACAAAACAAAAACCACTTAGGCTTTCCTAATGCCTTAATAGACTCCATCTTGCAAGTTCTCCTCACAGAACAGAGCAGTAGAGCTTCCAGGACTTTATTATTAAAGAGTTTACAGTTTTATGGTTGTGCCTGACATGAAGCCCAAGTATCACAAGAGTCAGTAGATTAACAGTTTCTTGACACTAGCCAAAGTATACTAAGAAAAAAAACTTGGTAAGAAATACATCATGCAAAAGGAGACTTCATGTCCCGATTCAATTATTGGCTTCTTATCCCAGTGAAGTCAACCCACTGAAGACCTATTCCCTTGACACTTTTGGTGGTGAGCAATGGGACCAGAGGAAATGGTTTCAAGCTGCACCAGAGGAGGTTCACACCGGATGCTAGGAAATATTTCTTCACAGAGAGGGTTCTCAAATGCTGGAATGGTCTACCCAGGGCAATGATGGAGTTGCCGTCCCTGGAGGCATTCAAATGCCGTTCAGACCTGGCTCTTAGGGGTATAGTTTAGTGTTGACCTTTCAGTGCTGGGTCAAGGGTTGGACTGGATGAGCTTGGAGGTCTCTTCTAATCGGATGTTTTCTGTGGCTCTGTCAACAAGCTTGTCTCTCCCTACCCAAACTCAATCTGAGAAGTTTTGAAACAGACTGTTTTGCTTATCTTTTTCCCACTGTAGGACAGACAACACATTCATTTTTACCCTAGGGGTCTTTGGCTTATGGGTCTTGGTGAAAAATGCAACTCCTACCAAAGAATTTCTTTGCTGTAAAACCAAGAGTCTACACTGCACTTGGGGTAGTGGGACTCTGCTCTCCTATTGGATCCTCTGGATCTGTCATAGCAGAAAACATATACACAAACTCTTAGTCTGCACCAGTAGGTCAGGACACCCATATCAGACCCATAGAATCATAGAATCAGTCAGGGTTGGAAGGGACCACAAGGATCATCTAGTTCCAACCCCTCTGCCATGGGCAGGGACACCTCACACTAGATCAGGCTGTCTAGAGCCTCATCCAGCCTGGCCCTGAAGACCTCCAGGGATGAGGCTTCCACTGTCTCCCTGGGCAACCTGTTCCAGGGTCTCACCACTCTCATGGTGAAGAATTTCCTCATATCCAGTCTGAATCTACCCATCCTAGCTTTGTTCCATTCCCCCTAGTCCTTTCACTCCCTGACATCCTAAAAAGTCCCTCCTCAGCTTTCTTGTGGGCCCCCTTCAGGTACTGAAATGCCACTTGGGAGCCTTCTCCTCTCCAGACTGAACAGCCACAACTCCCTCAGTCACTCTTCATAGGAGAGGTGCTTCAGCCCTCTCTAGGAATGCTGTCAGCAGGACAGGACAAACAGCACTGAGGCCACTCAAATGTTGGCATGTATTCGTGCACTGATTTTCAGGGCTAAGAAAAGGCAACCAAAAGTGTTTGTGTTTGCTGAGGCTTTTGCAGTTTTCAGAGTAGGAAAAACAGAAAAGGAATATAACACCAGGTTTGCTCTCACCAACCTCACCTTTTCCCACATCATACTCGTTTTCTCGCTGGCTTTGTAGTCTGATGCCCTGCCTATTAACACCCAGTTCGGGGATTTTGTGTAAAACTGGCAAAACACTGCCTCTAGCCCTGTTTCTTGGGTGACAGCTCAGAACCAGCTACTTGTAGCTCTGATGCTAGGGTTGCCTTGTAGGCTGCAGAAACTGGAAGGTCCAGGCTAAAGCACTCACTGAGCAGACAAGTGCTGTGTGTAGATGCTCATTAAGCTAGTTTTGCTGAGTGCTCGCTGTTTGGTCAGAAAAGAGCTCAGGTCCTGGCACTGGCTGGGCTCCTGGGAGAGCAGAATCTAACAGAATGTCTTTGTGACACTTCTGAGAGGGCACGAAGCGATCACACAGATTTTTGGAGGCTGCTCTTTGCTGATTGCAAATGCCAGTAGTGGCATAATCATCCCTTTTTGTGCGTGTGAAGCCTGACTGTAACAATCTGTTCCTACACAGCTTTTTGCTTTCCCAAGTGAGTGTACAGCATTTACTCATATAACTGGAGGACAGCGCTGTCATCACCTGGATTTTTGCCTGTCTTCTGTACTGAAACCAAGAATGCTTATAATCCCAGTTCGGACTGACCATTATGCAAATAATAAATCACAGATGTTACTGCTTCAGTGTTCTAACCTAAATACAGAACCGAGTTATGCTGCCAGTTCTCTTGTTAGCTGATAAAGCAAACTTGACAGACAGGCAGAGTTGATGAAAATACTAAATTTTTAGAACAGTGCTCCAAACACAGAGGAAAAAGCTGATTTAAACCTGTTTTTAAATTTACTGTGTACAGTTCTGGAGCCCCTAACACAAGAAGGACATAGAACTGTTAGAGTGAGTCCAGAGGAGGGCCACAAAAATGCTGAGAGGGCTTGAGCACCTCTGCTATAATGACAGGCTAAGAGAGTTGGGGCTCTGCAGCCTGGAGAAGAGAAGGCTTTGAGGAAACCTTATAGTAACCTTCCAGTATCTGAATCGGGCCTACAGAAGGGCTGAAGATCGACTATTGACAAGGTCTTGTAATGGCAGGATGAGGAGTAATGGGGTTAAACTGGCAGAGGGGAGATTTAAACTGGATGATAGGAAGAAGTTCTTTCCAGTGAGGGGGGTGAGACACTGGCACAGGTTGCCCAGGGAGGTTGTGGCTGCTCCTTCCTTGGAGGGGTTCAAGGCCAGGGTGGATGAGGCCTTGAGCGACCTGTTCTAGTGGGAGGTGTCCCTGCCTACGACAGGAGTTTGGAACTAGATGATCTTTGAGGTCCCTTCCAAAGTAAACCATTCTATGATTCTAAAACTCTCCCTCGCAGGAAGTTTGCAGACCAATAACATTAGACGCTAGTGTGTCCTAAGAGAGGCATGGCTACAACTGCCACGGCCATAGAGATTGATTTATCCAACACAGGAGGATTCAGATAAGAAACAACACCAGAACTACACAAAAACAACTCAAGAGGAACCACAATTTAGAAGTTCTGCTACTCACAGCGATACTGTGTGATACTGTCTGATTAAGTCTGAGCCTTCCATTCCATCCTTTTTTAAACAGAATAAAATAATCCAACCACAAACACACTTGGTAACACTTTAAGCATCCTTTACATTTCTTCTCTCTCTGCAGCCCTGGTGGACTCTGTCTCCTCACACCAGAACAGGCACCATCTCTGCTGTAATTTTTTCCCCGCCTCTTCTTCATTTGCTGTAATATTTCCTATGCACCCACAGAAATGGGAAAGTCTTTAGACGCGTCTTTAAAAGACTCACTCAGCACACACACTCCTGAGGATACAGTGTTCTAGTCTCTTTAAATGAACCAGCTATTTAGCAGATAAATTGCAAAAGCAGCCAAAGAGTTCCCAAGAGACCTGTTGGCAGAAACGCATCATAGTCCTGTAATATAAAAATATGAACTCTATGGTATTGCAGCTCTCTTATCGGAACGCTTTCCTAGATGAGTTTGGGTAACAAAATGTAACAGCAAGCATGGAATCACACAGGATCCAAGGGCACAGACAGAAACATCCAAGGCCTCCTCTTTTCTTCCTGCTTGCCTGAAGGTGCTATAAGCTCTGTGTCAGCCAAGAATGAGACAGCAGGTCAGCATTTTCAGTTGGATTAAATATTTATACCCATTTCAAGCACGGTAGGATTCCTAGCAGTGTAAACCTGTAGGAACACATGGGACAGGCATTTGGAAGCCCTAAATAGGCCTCCTTGTTACAGAATCACAGAAACATCCAGGTTGGAAAAGACCCTCAGCATCACCAAGTTGGAACCTAGAACTCTACTCTACAAGATTCACCTTAAACCGTATCCCCAAGCACCACATCCAAACGACCCTTAAACACATCCAGGGTGGGTGACTCCACCATCTCCCTGGGCAGCTCATTCTAGTCCCTGACCACTCTGAAAAACTTTTTCCTAATGTCCAACCTAAACCTCCCCAGTCTCAGCTTGAGGCCATTCCCCCTTGTTCTGTCTCCAGTTACCTGTGAGAAAAGCCCAGCATCAGCCTCTTCACAATGTCCCTTCAGGTAGCAGTAGACAGCAACGAGGTCTCCTCTCAGCCTCCTCTTTTTCAAACTAACCATCCCCAGCTCCCTCAGTCACTCTTCATCAGATTTATTCTCCAGGCCCTTTCCCAGTGTCATTGCCCTCCTCTGGACCTACTCCAGCACCTCCACATCTCTCTTGTATTGCAGTACTCAACACTGAACACAATACTCGAGGTGTGGCCTCACCAAAGCTGAGTACAAGGGGACAATCACCTCCCTACTCCTGCTGGCCACAGCATTCTTAATCCAAACCAGGATGCCATTGGCCTTCTTGGCTGCCCAGGCACACTGCTGGCTCATATTCAGCTGTCTATTAAATCCCCCGGATCTCTTTCCCTTTTGCTGCTGTTGAAACAAACAGAAAGACACCACCTACAACCTGAGGTAACCAGTGAGGCTGGACAAAACAGTGTTTATTTAAACAAGTTCATGATATTTGTATGGCATGAGTAAAGTAGGTTGTTGCATAAGGTAGTGGAGGATTTTGCAGGTCAGAACTCAATGCAAGGGAGGACAAAAAATCTCCCTGAGTACAAAACAAAACCTTCGCAAAACTGAGCCCCGGAAAACAACATTTATGATTTTTACCCTGAAGAAATCTGTGGCAGAACCAAAAAACTTGAGCCCAGGTAGACTGGGTCACATCCTGGAGACCTGCTTTCCTCGTTTGTCAGGTCTGTTTGATGGAAACAGCCTCACACATAACTTCTGGAAGTTCATTCTTACAACAGCAGGTTGGGAGTCACTAACCGTGAAAATAAACGACTGCTACAGCTAGGGCTAAAATGACTGCTTTGAGGTTTCACAAAAGTAGTGTTTTCTGTTGAGAATCAGCAAGGGAATAACAAGCAGCACTCTGACTCTTGTACCTAAAAGTCAAAAATCCACTTGACACTCAGAAAAATAACAACTGTTTTATGTATTTCTGCAATAGCCAGGTGCTGTGAATCTTGTGCCACCTCTGGGAGTATCGAGTCACTTGTTATCAAGTGATTTGATATTCCAAAGAGAAGAATAACCTGACAAAATGATTTGCTAAAGAAACATTACCACAAGCATCCAACAGTTCTCGTTTCTCTCTCATGCAATATCTCCACTGTACACAAGGGGATGGACTGGAAGTACAAGCTCAGCACCAGAAAGAAAGATCCAGAGCCATTTAGATAATATGCAGCCCACTGAACATATAGTATTTAATTGTTGTGCCACTAAAGAAATCAGCATTTCTTTAGTGCCTAAACAATGAACTGAGTGCTGTGCTGGAGATGAGCTGCACATGCAAGCATTTCAATTTGTAGATCTTATATATATATATATATATATATATATATAAATAACATGCATATGTATTCCCTTAAACAAAAATTACTCTCAGATGATGTGAAGATGGAGAGTAAGCTACTGACCTTGTGGCCCATACACAAATCTACATCTTCCTCTTGATTTTCAGAAATGTTCTGGACTGTGCAGGGATAGCTTGGTAGCTTTTTATGGTGAAGTCACAGCAAGAGTGGACAAGGGAAGGGCAACTGATGTCATCTACCTGGACCTGAGTAAGGCTTTTGACTCTGTCCCACATGACATCCTGGTCACCAAACTGGAAAAACATGGACTTGATGGGTGGAGCATTCACTGGATAAGGAACTGCTGGCTGGATACAGAGTGGTGATCAATGGCACAATGTCCACCTGCAGACCAGTGACAAGTGGCATCCCTCAGGGGTCAGTGCTGGGACCAGTGCTGTTTAACATCTTTGTCAGTGAGATGGACAGAGGAATCAGTGCACCCTCAGCAAGTTTGCAGATGACACCAAGCTGTGTGGCACAGTCGACTTGCTAGAGGGCAGGGATCCATCCAGAGGGACCTGGACAGGCTGCAGAGGTGGGCCCAGGCCAACCTCATGACATTCAACAAGGCCAAGTGTAAGGTCCTGCACCTGGGTAGGCACAATCCCAAGCACAAATCCAGGCTGGGTGGTGAATGGCTGGAGAGCAGCCCTGAGGAAAAGGACCTTGGGGTCTGGGTTGATGAAAAGCTCAACATGAGCCTGCAGTGTGCGCATGCAGCCCAGACAGCAACCGAGTCCTGGGCTGCATCAAGAGCAGCGTGGCCAGCAGGGCAAGGGAGGGGATTCTGCCCCTTTACTCTGCTCTCGTCAGACCCCATCTGGAGTACTGTGTGCAGTTCTGGAGCCCCCAGCACAGGAAGGACATTGAACTGTTGGAGCAACTCCAGGAGGGCCACAAAGATGCTCAGAGGGCTGCAGCAGCTCTGCTATGAGGACAGGCTGAGAGAGTTGGGGCTCTTCAGCCTAGAGAGAGAAGGCTTTGAGGAGACCTTATAGTAGCCTTCCAGTATCTGAATGGGGCCTACAGGAAGGTTGGGGAGGGACTATTGACAAGGTATTGTAATGACAGGATGAGGAGTAATGGGTTTAAAGTGGCAGAGGGGAGATTTAAACTGGATGTTAGGAAGACGCTTTTAAGAGTGAAGATGGTGAGATACTGGAATAGGTTGCTCAGGGAGGTTGTGGCTGCTCCCTCCCTGGAGGTGTTCAAGGCCAGGTTGGATGAGGCCTTGAGTGACCTGTTCTAGTGGGAGATGTCCCTGCTTATGGCAGGGGGTTGGAACTAGATGATCTTTGAGGTCCATTCCAACCTAAACCATTCTGTGATTCTATGACCAGGTGGTTTCAGCACACTCTTCAGGAGACAGTTGCAAGGACAGTGACTCAATGCAGCAGGTGAAGCAATGCTCAGCACTGGGGCATCCATCAGAGATGCATTTGTGTAGAGCCATGGATAATTGGAACAAGCCTGCCTGAGAGAGAAAGAAGATTCTACTTCTATGCTATGAGCCATATTGTACCTGGGTTTACACAAACAAAAACCATTTCTTTCCCACTCTGGCTCCCCACACACACCAAAAAAATTCTTGAAACAGGCTTCCTAGAAAGATTTATTTTTGTAGCTCATAAGGAAAGCACTGTAATTTAGCTTGTAAAGCACAGTCTGAGGTCAACTTAAACATTCCTGTTTTTTTTTGCCAAAATCCAATGCTTTATCCCAAATAAAATAAGTCCTAGAAAAGCTGTTAGTCCCAAGTGTTGCTTATTGTCAACTCCCAGCCCAGCCTCAAGGATGGAGTTGCAAACAAGATCTAACAACTGACAGGAACAACCCCAATTTTCCTTCCTGCTATGGGTTGAGGACAAGGTACCTCTGACCTGAGACAGGATGACATGCTTGCCACAAGGTCCACGAGGCAGCAGGCTCTGCAAGTGGTGAGCAATCATGAGATTCAGCTTGATAATTTCAATGTGAATTTTAAACTCCCCTGGATCCCTCAGAGATAATAGTCAGGCAGCTAGACACTTAAGTATCCAGTCTGCTACCTGGAGAAAATACAAAGTGAGTACAGCTTTACTGAGAGTCTCATGAATTTATGGCTGAGCTGACAAATTACCTTACTTAAGGAGCAGAGGCAGGATCTACTCCTAAAATAAGGGATGTTCATGGTGTCTAAGATTTATTTAGGAGCAACACACAAATGGAGAGGATATATTGTACAGGTTCAAAGCCTTACTGAATCATGGACTGCCTGGTCCTGATCTACACTGCTTTTTACTAAATCACAGAATATTAGGGGACGGAAGGGGCTCAAAGAAATCCTCCAGTCCAATCCCCCTGCCGAAGCAGTATCACCTATATCAGATCACACAGGAATGAGTCCAGGCAGGTCTTGAGTATCTCCAGAGAGGGAGACTCCACAATCCCCCTGGGTAGCCCGTTCCTGGATTTCATTCATTTTCCATATTAAAATAAAACCCCAGAATCACAGAATAACCAGGTTGGAAAAGGCCTTTGAGATCATTGAGTCCAGCCTCTCACCTAACACCTTCTAATTAACTAAACCATGGCAGTAAGTACCACACCCAGCCTCCTTTTAAACACCTCCAGGGATGGTGACTCCATCACCTCCTTGGGCTGCCCATCCCAATGCCAATCACTCTTTCTGTGAAGAATTTAACAAAGTGTTATGTTTGGAAGGGGAAAGAGGCAGAGAAGGGTAGGGATGGCACAATTCAGTGCTACAGAGTACATGTCTTAAGAATCAGCACTGCCCCTTTTCTAGCACTACCTTTTAACACAGACTTTGGACTTGGTTCCCCTCTCAGGAGTAACATAAAACAAGGACAGTGCTTTGTGGGTTTGTGTTGATGGTTTGTGTTAATGTTAAGGATAGTTTTAATCTGAAAAGTATTCAGAGTTATCTATCTATCTATCATCCATCCATCTATCTATCTATCACCTCAAAATATAACAAAGAGGCAAAAGCTACTTTTGGTCAAAAGCAAAACTACACTGATGAGCTCTGTCTCAGAAGTGAATATTAGTCCCCATCATTTTGTGCATAACATAAGAGGTTCTGATACTTTTAGCATGTACAGAAGGCATGAAGTGTAGTGACTGCCAGTCCATGTTTCTGGCTGTTTGTTTTTAGCATTTTTAATATCAAAATTACATTAAATGCTATTTCATTCTGCTAATTTTTTCTTCACCATCAGCCTCTCTCTAAAGAAAGTCCTGACACAAAATGCCTACCAAGACTGAGCTCTCACTTGCAAGTTTATGGTAAGTTCTAAAGCTGTGTGTGAGAATACAGTGTCCTGTCAACCCTTTTTTAACATCCTTACTTTCTGCAGGTTCTCAGACTGAGATATTACTCTGGCAACTTCAAGCAATATTTCTTCTACAACTGAATAGGTTTTCTTTCTTTCTTTTTTTTTTTTTTTGAGAAATGTTCAATGTTCTAACTCTGGACTGGTCTCCAGGCCTCAGGGCAGCCTTGCAAAATGCTTGAGAGAAGGTGAGTCCACAGTCCCTGAACACTGCTCCACTTACAGGCAATCTGCAAATAATGAATTTATAGGTCAAACCAGAAATTGGTCTCTCAGAAGAGGTTTATCTGGGAGGTTTGGGTGTTGGTTTTTTTTTGATAGTTGCAAGGATTGCCTTGTTGCAGCTAACAAACATGACATTTTTACATGGCTGTGGAAAACCCAGAGCTTCCATCTGCCTTAGAGCATACTAAGTTGCTTTCTTCAGTGTGAGATGTCAGACCATGAGTTCTCTGTGACAAGGAGACACCAGTAGACAGTTCTCTTATATAACATATGCCATGACTAAAAGGCATGATGTCTATGGTCTGTCTTCACACAGTTGTACTCTAATGTTACCCACTGACTCCTGAAACCATTCTGGTTTCTGAATTACAAACAAATTCCTTCCTCTACTGGAAACTGCAGATTGCTTTTGGTCTGGCAAAGACTGCAGTTCCTCCTGTAGTTTTGTGCTTCATTCAAAGGGAAACAGACATTTTGTTGGTTGGATATTCACAGAATATTAGGGGCTGGAAGGGACCTCCAAAGATCATCCAGTCCAACTCCCTGCCAGAGCAGGATCATAGAATGGTTTAGGTTGGAAGGGACCTTGAGGATCATCTAGTTCCAACCCCCTGCCATAGGCAGGGACACCTCCCACTAGAACAGGTCACTCAAGGCCTCATCTAACCTGGCCTTGAACACCTCCAGGGAGGGAGCAGCCACAACCTCAGTGGGCAACCTGTGCCAGTGTCTCACCACCCTCACTGTAAAGAGCTTCTTCCTATCATCCAGTCTAAATCTCCCCTCTGCCAGCTTAAACCCATTGCCCCTTGTCCTGTCATTGCAAGACCTTGTCAATAGTCCCTCCCCAGCATTCCTGTAAGCCCCCTTCAGATACTGGAAGGCTACTCAAAAGGATCACCTGTACCAGATCACACAGGAGTGCATCCAGGCAGGTTGTGAATATCTCCAGAGAAGGAGACTCCACAATGCCCCTGGGCAGTCTGTTCCAGTGCTCTGACACGTTCACAGTGAAAAAAATCCTCCTCATGTTAACATGAAACTTCTCCCAAAGTGTTTCTTTCCACTCCTCAGATTACCACATATGAATACATGCCTGTGGTTATTTTCAAAGCATTTGCAAAGAACAGAAACTTGGTACCCAATACAAGTTCTGTGTAAGCTTTCCCTTGCTTTGAAAAAAACAAAATCTGAAAAATAAATGAAATACTTAAGTGTATTCAGACAAATCTTTCCCCCTTTGCTTCCTATGACCTTGGACTGCAGCACTGGCTTCCCATACGTGAAAAAAGTTTTGCAGCAAACAGTCTGGGAAAAGAAATTAACTGAAATCTTGATACCATACACCCAAAGAGTTTCCACGTTTGTGAGAAGGGAACTTTGAGTTCTGAAAACACAATGCTCACATCATGCTTCTGCAAGCTTTCCATTTCTGTTACAAATATCTTCATAGACTTCCCGTAACTTCCCTGGGTCGGTGCAGTCCCAAGGACAAATCCAGGCTGGGAGGTGAATGGCTGAGAGCAGCCCTGAGAAAAAGGACCTTGGGGTCTGGGGTGGTGAAAAGCTCAACATGAGCCTGCAGTGTGCACATGCAGCCCAGACAGGAACTGTGTGCTGGGCTGCATCAAGAGCAGTGTGGCCAGCAGGGCAAGGGAGGGGATGGCTCTGACTTCTCCCTTTACTCTGCTCTCATCAGACCCCACCTGGAGTACTGTGTATAGTTCTGGAGCCCCCAGCACAGGAAGGACATGGAACTGTTGGAGTGGGTCCAGAGGAGGCCACGAAGATGATCAGAGGGCTGCAGCAGCTCTGCTATGAGGACAGGCTGAGAGAGTTGGGGCTCTGCAGCCTGGAGAAGAGAAGGCTTTGAGGAGACCTTAGAGTAGCCTTCCAGTATCTGAAGGGGGCCTACAGGAAGGCTGGGGAGGGACTATTTACAAGATCTTGCAATGACAGGACAAGGGGCAATGGGTTTGAACTGGCAGAGGGGAGATTTAGACTGGATGTTAGGAGGAAGTTCTTTGCAGTGAGGGTGGTGAGACACTGGCACAGGTTGCCCAGGGAGGTTGTGGCTGCTCCCTCCCTGGAGGTGTTCAAGGCCAGGTTGGATGAGGCCTTGAGCAACCTGTTCTAGTGGGACGTGTCCCTGCCTATGGCAGGGGGTTGGAACTAGATGATCTTTGAGGTCCCTTCCAGCCTAAACCATGCTATGATTCTATAACTAAACATTCATAACTGTATCACCTCCAGCTCTGATCTCATCAGATGTCCCAGGCAGAGCAAGGTCAGGCCTAGCTGCTACTAGTATGTAAAGCTTCCAAGAAAAGCTGTGCTCTGAGTGGGATACAAAAGGTGCAATATTAGATACCAAAATGTTGAAAGCCAGCAACTTTAGGTTTTGCCACCTGCAGAAGTACAGCAGAGGCTGTTTGACAACGAACCTGAGCAGCAATGAGTGAATTAACAGCTGCTCACCTCAACAGTGGCTTTTTTTTTTTTTTTTGCAAATCATACAAACAAATCAAATGTGCAAAAATGGTCTGGGTTGGAAATAAGAGCACTTTGGTTTAGGCACATGATGCTGGGAGAAGTGGCTTGGATTAGCAAAGAGCATCTGCGAAAGGAGCGTGTAATTTAAGATGTTGTGATGGTTTGGGAGTTCCCCCCCCACCCCCTTTGTAAAATCACCCAGAATAGACTCAGCTGGCTGGAAGTTAAGGACTGAAGCTCTATTTACAGCTCAGCACAATATACAAGCAGATCTATACACAATATACAGGAATATTTACAGAAATATACAAGTTAAAGGTAATATAGAAACACAACCCCCCTCCCAGAAATCAGAGACCCCAGGAGGGGCTCCCAACCCCCCTCCCACCTTCTCCCCACCCCTATACCTTACCCCAGGGTTTGCCTTATGTGCAAGGTGAGTTTAGAGGAGAGTTAGAAGTAATGTGGTTAGTTAGGTTACTCAGCAGAGAGGAGAAGGCTAAAAAACTAGAGAGACCAAGACTCTCCGAGCCTGTGTCTTATCTATGTTTGTGTTCTTGTTCTTATACATCTCAGCAAGCCTATGAGTGAAGTAGACATCACCAGTGTTTTCCTTTTACAGCCCATAATATAATTCTTTTCATTAAAAAATATTCCAATTAGCCTCAAACCAGCACAGATGTGCCTTGACACAAGCTTTTGATGACTCCACAGGAGTCAAGGTAAGACACAGAGTGGTTGCTGCTGAATGTTTTAGTGAGCCCAGGAATGACACCACAGAGTCATTCACATAGGATACTTCCATTGGTATGGAAAGTGCAGAGCTTTTGGAGGACAGCAGTTATGTAGGCCATGAGAAGTCAATTCTGGGTACTGTCTCTGGGCTCATATTTTGGCATTTCCATGAGGATTTACTTTGTTTACTTGGCTCCTGGCCTTCTAATTATTTGTGGAAATAACAACCCACTATGTTTTTCTTTGAAACAGGAAAAACAAGCCTTTTGAGTAATACAATGGCAATAAAATGACCTTAAATTTGGATTGTTACCTAAGATAGTAGTACAGGTAAAATTGTTTTCTTTTTATTCAGGTTTAGAAAGGTTTTGGTGACTTATTATGTTTTGAAGAGCCTCCAGTGACCTGAAACTTAATTTGCACTGCCTGTTGAACAATGAAGACAGCTGAAGTGCTGTTCATTNCCAGAACTGCACACAGTAGAAGAAAACCCCCAAGCTAGTTCCCCCTTCTTAGCCACGATAAACAGCCTTTCAGTAGTATGTTCATACTGTCACAACCTGACTTCATTAACTTGGATGCTTCCTTACTAGCCTGGCAAGAGGTTCTTTGCTTTGTCAGCTCAAATTGTTTTCATACAGAGTACCTCATCTGCATTTCTTTCATGATCTGTCACTATATCCAACTCTACATCTCCCCTTTCATCCCCAGGAATGGCAGAACTGTTCTGTTCCCTGGTTCATTTTTCAGTATTCAGAACAAACACACTACTCAAGTTCACAGGAGTTTATCCTGACAAGCAAACTAGCTGGATGCAGCAGAGTCATGCTTTCTACAGACACACATCATGCCTGCCTCCCAGGGTCACACAAAATCAGAAGGACAAGGGACCTATGAATTCTAGACAAATGTAATTCCTAAGTAGCTCAATATGCCCAAAAGTTTTTTTTCTTTTAGTGACTGAAGCCAATATTTGAGATCCACACCACTGATATCTTCAAGTGGCCTGGGAATGGGGGGGGAAGGTTTTTCCCCCCGCCTTTTTTTTTTTTAAAATAGAGTTGTAGAATCAACCAGGTTGGAAGAGACCTCCAAGATCATCCAGTCCAACCTATCACCCAGCCCTAGTCAATCAACTAGACCATGGCACTAAGTGCCTCAACCAGTCTTGTCTTGAAGACCTCCAGGGACAGTGACTCCACCACCTCCCTGGGCAGCCCATTCCAATGCCAATCCCTCTCTCTGTGCAGAACTTCCTCCTAATATCCCGCCTATACCTCCCCCAGCACGACTTGAGACTGTGTCCCCTTGTTGTGGCCAAACCCCTGCAGCTCCCATTCACTGCAGCTGATTCTGAGAGTGCTCTTGCAGCACTTAGAAGAACATGCTTGGCAGGGTGTTTTTATCTAAATGTACCTATTGAAAGGCTGGATAGAGTGTACTGAAAGTTGTGACATGCATGCATGCATCACAGCATATACCTGGTTGGAAGAGATCTTCAAGATCATCCAGTCCAACCTTTGACCCAGCACTGAAGGGTCAACACTAAACCACATCCTTAATACCCACAGTACTAACCAGGTTGGAAAAGACCTCTGAGATTGAGCCCAACTTATCACCTAACCAATCTAACTAACTAAATCATGGCACTAAGTGCCTCCTCCAGCCTCCTTTTAAACACCTCCAGGGACAGTGGTTCCACCACCAACCTGGGCAGCCCATTCCAATGACTCTTTCTGTGAAGAGCTTTCTAAAGTGCCAGGTCCACAGGCTGATTCAACACCTCCAGGGATGGTGACTCCAATGTTTGATAACCCTTTCAGTGAAGAAATACTTTCAATAACCAGTCTAAACTTCTCACAAGAAGATGTTACACAGAGGAGAAAGCATTTTACCCTGTTTGCAACAAGAACTCCATCATTTAGTGTGGATATCTCTGCAAATGTCAGCTCCACTCAGGCAGCTTAGTGGAATATCACAAGGGACAGCCACAGCTGAAATCTCACACCACTACATTTGCATCACTTCTGCTTTTGAAACCTCTTTCTCTTTCCTGCCTTTTTGTTTCTCACTCTCAGGGAGGAAAGACTCCACACAGAAGGAAATGAACTCCAGAAGACAACTATTATTTCAGTAATGAAATGAGTCTTACCTTGAAGTTCATCCTCATGCAGTATCCAAATCACTGGAAAAATTCAGAAGAAGAAATAATACATCCTGCCACATTTCTCTCTTCAACTACCTCTCTAGTAGGTCTGTTGCCTTTATAGAAGTCAGCTGTTCTTTTATCAGATTCAGCTGTAAAGATTCACAGGTCATCCTGTTGCACCTGTCAACAAGCTCCATCTTTATTAGAGCTCTATGGCTGCAAGTTTAGTGTACTTCATATTATTGCTTGCAAAGGCTGTGTGAGGAAGCATTGTCAGAAGGTCATTGGGAACCCTAGAGTATACCTTCTTTAGGGAAAGAAAGCTGTTAGCAGCAAAACTTTCCAAAGAGGTCCCTTTACTGCCTGTTCAGTGAAGATCAGAGACCTATGAAAATCTGACTGAAAATGATGTAGGGGGATCTTAGCTGTGAATTTTAGCCTGCAGGCAATTCTCTCCTCTAGGAGAATCTATACAGTAATATGACTCTTAGGTAACTGTATAATTGAATTTCTTTTATAATTAAAAAATAGATCATTTCCTGCAGTTTAATAATTGAACTGTGACTTTTTTTTCCTTTTCTTTATTTCTTTTTTTTTTTTT
>WBNM01042503.1:15165-39633 GCA_013399055.1 Ramphastos sulfuratus | reverse complement strand
GACTGAGAGGAGATCTTATAAAAACACATAAATATCTAAGAGGTGGAGGTCATGATGATGGGTTAAGCTCTTTCAGTGGTGGCCACTGTTAGGACAAGAGACAACAGCTACAAACTAGAGACAGGAGATTTCACTTAAAGAAAAACTTCTTTGAGAATGACAAAGCACTGGAACAGGCTGCACAGAGAGGTTATACAGTCTCTTTCCTTGGAGACTTTCAGAACCCACCTGGATGAACTCCTGTGAAACCTGGTCTAGGTGACCCTGTTTTAGCAGGGGATTTGGACTAGATGCTGGAGGTCCCTTTCAAGCCCACCATTCTGTGATTCTGTGAGTCTTTTAGTAGTGCTGTTGAAGTGATGGTCTGGGAATTTGGGCAGGGCTTATAACCTGAATTTAAACTCACTCTATCACCCACACACAACTTTATGCATCTTGATACTTAAGAACTTTACAGTCCGGAGGGCTTTTGTTCTTCTGGGAATATAAAAACAGAAATTATAAGTGAGAAATGGGATGGCAGACTTATGCAAATGAAAAGAGGTGTTACTACACCATTACACTGCAGTGGTGGCAGAGGGAAAGTAACAGAATTTCAAATCATCAAAAGCCATTGGCAAGAGTTAGAAAATACAAACAAGCAAGAACTGAATAAATCATCCTGTAACAACATACAGGGATAATGAACTTGCCTCTTAAAAAGCATTTTGGCCATTCTCCTCAACGTATAGTAGCAGCTGCTAAAGGAATGTTAGTTTAGTTCAACTTTTCAGAAACTCTTCTTTGGAAGAAACTAAGAAGTTGTTCCTCTGCACTATGGATCAGCTTTATTTGCTAAATTAAGCAACGTAGTATACCCCACAAAGAGAAGCCTGTGGTGCAAAGTACATTCCTTCAGAACCGTGCAACCACAACTCAGTGATTTTACACATTTCCTCACTAGTAAAAAGAAATACTCCAAAGACATGCTAAAAGGAGGTTAGCTAGCATTCTTTATGCACAAAACAGTGTTTGTGGGTTACCACAAACATTCATCAAGCGGGGGAAATGGAGTTCTAAAAGTATGACAAACCATTTGTGGCAAATGACAGATATTTTGATATGTTAAACTATCAAGTGAGAAGCAATGCAGATAAAAAAAATCAATGAGAGCGCATATAAAGCAGTGTGGCTCCTTTACCTTCCACGTGCATACCTCAGTGCCAGCAGTCTGCGCTTCCAAGTTCAGACTATGTGAATATGTCATGGTCTTTTCCAATTTGAGTGAGTCTACAACTCCGTTCCCTAGTTACCTTGTTCAGTTTTGAGGCCCTCTCTACAAGAGGGACATC
This sequence comes from Ramphastos sulfuratus, assembly GCA_013399055.1. NCBI lineage: Eukaryota > Metazoa > Chordata > Aves > Piciformes > Ramphastidae > Ramphastos > Ramphastos sulfuratus. Next base: position 38,302 of record WBNM01042503.1, on the reverse strand, counting down.
AAGTTTATGGAGCAGATCTAGTGAACGGTAACAAAGTTAGTGAATGGTCTGGAAAACAGGTATTAAGAGGAGGGGCCAAGAAAACTGGGGTTCTTTAGTCTGGAGAAAAGGAGGCTGAGGAGAGATCTCATTGCTCTCTACAACTTCCTCAAAGGAGATTGTAGCAAGGTAGGGGTCAGTCTCTTCTTCCTAGTAACAAATGACAGGACTCTAGCAGAGAAGGACCTGAGGGTTCTGATCAACAAGCAACTCAGTATGAGCAAGCAGCGTGCCCAGGTGGCCAAGAAAGCATTCTGGCTTGTATTAGTAATACTCTGTCCAGCAGGAGTAAGGAGGTGACTGTCCCCATGTACTTGGCACTGGTGAGGCCACACCTTGAGTATTGTTTCCAGTTTTGGGCACCTCAACACAAGACAGATGTTGACGTGCTGGAGTGAGTGCAGAGGAGGGCATGAAGCTGGTGATGGGTCTGGAGAATACATCTTATGAAGAGCAACTGAGGAGCTGGGGCTGTTTTAGTTTAAGGAAGAGGAAGCGAAGGGAAGACCTCATTGCTCTCTACAACTACCTGAAAGGACATTGTAGAGAGAGGCTGGTGTTGGTATCTTCTCACAGGTAATTAGCAACACAACAAGAGGGAATGGCCTAAAACTGCAGCAGGGTAAGTTTAGACTGGACATTAGGAAAATTATTTTCACAGAAAGACTGGTCAGACATTGGAATAGGCTACCCAGTGAGGTGGTTGAGTCACCATCCCTGGAAGTGTTTTAAGATTGTTTAGACGTGGTGCTTGGGGTTATCTTTTAGGGGTAAACTTTGCAGAGTAGGGTTAATGGTTGCACTTGATGATCTCAGGGGTCTTTTCCAACATGAATGATTCTATCAGGAAAAGAAAAACCAAAACCAAAACCTCAAACAAAAAAACCAAAAAATAATCAACAATAAAACCCAAAACCCGGCAAGTACTGATAAATGCTACATTATTCTTCAAAATATCAAGGTACAGAAAGTTCTAACATATTATTTACCTGAAAGGAAGATATGGAACACTTCCAGACAATAAAAGCCTGTACACATCTTCTGGGGATTCTCTCAGGTATATTATCTATTTGTGTAGAAAAAGACAGAAAATAATAAATATTATTTTAAGATTGGTATTAATAATCTCAAGTTACTTGTTCACTTCAGAAGGCATAATTAATTATCCCAGTGCCTGGAAAGAGTGGCACCAAGAACAAATGTATGCAAGTGTGCAACAATGAAAATTACGTCAATAATATTAAATACAGGTCAGCCTAGAGGAACATATATTTCCAAACAAAATTTATAGACCTTTGCAGAGCTGTTCAGCTATAGGTTACAGTGAAAAAGCTTCTCCATGTGTGCTTCTACTGCAATTCTGCTGGACCAGTTTGTAGATTTTTTTTTTTGCTTTTTTAATTAAGCTTTAAGATGTAAATCAAAACACAGAAACCCACAGAGAATCAGCAAAGCTATGAATCATCTGATCTACAAAACACTGTGTACACTCAGCAGACAAGATTAAAACAGTAATTCATGTATGTTTTGATTTTCCTACAGCAGTACACTTGCATTACTCCAAATCCTGTACTTCCTCCTTTGCACTGGCAAGGCAGTATAAAGTAACTAAATCCAGATGTCATAAAGAAAAAAAAAATCTGTAGCTTCAGAAGCAAAATCCTAAGAACAGAATTAGGCAACATACTTGAAGAACTACAGATCAAATCTATTGATAAAAACACTCAGAAGAATTCACAAAGGACCAGCTCACAACAAATATCCATATGGTCTTCCACCATGACATGTCTGATCCCTCTTGAATAGCCTCTAACATTAAGGTCTCCTGAAAGAATACTGCAAAACTCCTTTTATCCAAACCCTATCTTCCAATATCATCGAACACCCAGAAGAGCCAAGAGATAAAACTGTTAATAACAGACGGTCATTAAGAAATCAACATTCTCTAATTTCAAGTTAATACTTTAAAACTGTATTTAACACATTACAGTTATGTGGTTTGTTTTCTGGGTTTTTTTGCTTGTTTAGTTGTTTTTTTCATTTCTCTATTAACATCCAGTAAAATTGATGACATTTTTCCTCGGAGCTTTTTTGAAAGTAAGAATCTTAATTAAACACCCTCCAAAAATCTAAGGTGGCCTTTTTAGTTTCTTTTGCTTTTCACTTTTTTTTTTTTTAAGTTGGCATTGCCTTTCAAATTTCTTTGATGCTATTGCAAAGCCAGTTTGAACAAATGGTTTAACATACCTTCAACATCCTCCCTCCACACACCCACACACACATTCTTGTGAGGTTAGAATGAGAGGTAGAGCAGATGTTGCTAACAAAATCCCAAACAAATCTAGTTTGAAACATATCCTAAACAAAGAGATAAAACATACACAGAAACAGGTGATGCCTTTTATTTTCCCTCTGATTTGATTACCTTGCTAAGTATTTTCTGAGCGCTCTTCCTGCGTAATTAGTGCAAATAAAAAAAATCTGCCTTGTTTAAGCAGTTAAGTAATGAAAACTGCATGTTCTCTGTGTGTGTGCTTTCACTGAGAAAGGGTATGCGACTTCTGCATTTACATTTGGAAGCACACACTCAGAATAAAAAAGACACTTGAAAGGCCCTCAATATGTTGCTGAATAGCTGCTCCTCAGAAGCCAGGACTCACTTTCTATTCTGCAGGCATATTTATTGCCTGAACTGAATACAAAGTTTATGTTCCAAGAAATTTCAAGTTCTGTGCTTTGACATCATCATACTTTGCATCTTGCAGCACAGTGAACAACTATATAAATCTAGTACTGCTTGCTTACCAGAAATTAACCCTGACCCAGGAAAACTTACAAAAGAGAGATATGAAACAGCATTAGCAAACAGAAGGTAATGAAAAGGCAAAACCAGTTTGTAGCCAGAAATGAGTGACCTGAAAAAAAAATGGGATTCAGTGCAGTATGCCTAATATACAGAGAATACTACTTGTACAACAGGCAAATAGCAATGCAGCTAATATCCGCTAATCCTGTAAGCATATGTAGCTCAGAAAAGCCAGAGATTTCTCTCATAGCTGAGCTTTTACCACCTTCTTAAAGAAAGCAACCTTCAATGCAGAAGCATTTGTTTGCAAGAGACAAATGCAAGTGTCGCATTAAAATAAGTCTAAATAACATTACCATGTGCTGAAACATGTTAGCTCTTAAGCAGATCCAATTTCTGAAATTACATTACCAGTGAAGTTGCTACAAAATATTTTAACATATGCACGTGTGTATGGATTTTCCTTAACACATTTGTATGAACATTTGAAAAAGTCAACCTGATATTGACACAAAATCCAATGTCCACGATTGCTCAGCACATATAAAAAGCACGGTGCAAGAATATATTCACTGAAGAAGAAAGCTCTTCAAGTTGGATTCATCAGACTTTTCTGAAACAGAGAGCCTGCTACATTTCAGCTGTGACAATACTACACATACAAGACAAAAATTGTGAACAGTTTCAGAGACAGCAGTTGATGAAATAGTCGGATGGTGCTCTCTGAGAAAAGTGAGAACAAATTTTAGGTTGGTATGAAGGTATCTGGACAGGTGCAATGGTGAGGAGGGCTCCAAAAGGAAAAGAATGGCATTCAGTCACCACACCAAATGGGAAAGACCACAAAAAGATACTTAGTTCACAAGGAAAGTATCCTGGCAGTAACACAACAGAAGAAGCTATGACAGTAAAAACGGAGATGGGAGAGAATTCAGCTGGAAATGCTGAATGCCAGCAAGGCTGGATGGAGGCTGAACATGGGTGAGCCTGGGTTCACATTGTGTGGGTGCACCATATTCCAGATATAGATATAGCTAAGACTGAAGGAGTTAGGAGAGGAGCAGAAAGCCTAGGTAGGCAACAGATGTCAAGGAAGCATGGACCACATCTGCATTTGGAAGTACTGTGAATCACCAGAAATGCATACGTAGACTGAAAGCCAGCACTAAAGATCTGGCATATGCACTACACATTTGCAGCAGCTTTTAACCTCAAAATCTAATTTCAGTCTGGTCCTCTAGGCATTCAGTCTGGTCCTCTGGGCAGAAGACCCATTATCTGTTGGGATTTCTCCTAGACTGCTCGCTCCAGGAAGCGAACCAAAGTGCAGTGAGCAGGGTTAAGGTAAGATTCACTCTGAAAATACTCCTGGCACAAACTGAAACTGTTATGTAGTTATATATATATATATAAAACTATACATATAACTATAAAATACTGTCTCTGATCAGAAGGAGGCTACTAAACCCTTAAAGAATTTAATTGGAATTACATGAGTCAATGAAGGACTAAAGAAAGCTAGTAAATGAGAGAGAAAGCAAAACTCAGAGGAGCCTGCAGTAGACAGAACATTAGCAAGAAAAAAGGACTTTCAAAAGCATTAAGCAGAACAGAAGTTTCAAAAACAAAGGAAATGGAAATGCTGATCTGATGAACAGCAAAACAAAGATATATTTTTTAATTCATAAAGTGTGTACTGAGAGAAGGAAGGGAACTGAGAAGACATAACCTTCAGAAACTGAAATATCTAATGGCTGAAAATAGTTTGTCCAGATGCTGATTTTAAGTTACGTTTCTTCTGTGCTTTCTAAGATGACAGACACCTGCACAAATAATGTTGTTTTCTTACACTAATGCCAAAAAAGCAACCAACAAGAAGTACTATTAAAAAGTTGACAAATACTGAAATAAATTTCAGTCAATGTATACACAAACGGAGAAAAGCCTACTAGGATTTTATACTGATTTCCCAAGGGGTTCCCTTTCTGCAGGTGAGGCAAATATTGAAAAAAAAAAAAAAGGAAGAAAAGAAAAGCAAAAAAGAAATAAAAAGGCAGCAAACCAGCCCTCTGAAAAAAACTTACAAAATTTGTCAGACCTGAAATAATCACCCGCAAATACAATTGCATCTGTTTTGGAATTTTCCCACAACCATATGTAAGTGCAGTTGGGTGTATACATACATCTACATACAAGTACACAGACACATAAATACATACAGAGAAAAACCTCTTAAAATCCCTTACAAAGCCCTTACAAACCCCTTGTGGACAACTGTTACTATAAGGAACTGACATCTTTCAAGCCAAAAAGAACCATACTGTTTCATTACACTGTGTAACCACCTGTGTACCAACAATCTAGAAATTTGCTTTATGTAAACAAAAAAAATAGCCTACTAAACCTAAAAATACAGACAGAAAAAATTTGTGAGTAGCAGTTGAACCATCAGCATTGCTCTAATCACCCTTTTCATTTAGGACATCTGTTTCTAATTAAGGAACTACAGGCAGCTGTGTGAATGGTCAAGAACCATCCAAGTGTTGAGCACTGGGAAAGGTGCACTCAAGCACTGCCAATATTGCTCTGCAGTCAAACAGATGTTAAAATATTCCCTGAAAAAATAGAAGGGCTTACAGGAGTAGGCAATTCACTCTTTATGAGCATTTAAAGTCAACCTTTGCATGAGAGTTCTTTTAGCAAGCCACAGTATTGTCTGATTCAAATTAGTGTTTTCAAACCAGCTCTATTTATCAAACAAAGGTTTGTCAGATTAGCATTACACTCATGAAAACAGTGTTCGCAATAGGATGAAAAATATTCCTGGCAGAAAATGAAAAGTCTGTAGTTGAAAAAAGGCATCTTAACCTTCAATATATAAGACTGCCAAGTACAGTAATAATGCAAGAGAAAACATTTTTTATAATAATCATCTATGACACAATTTGTTGCTTTTTCAGGAAAATTAAACAGGACATTTAAAGATGCTGTACTGTAGGAACTGTATCAACTCAAGTCTGTACATCGTACTTTAAATTCAAGTTTAAAATGTGCTTAGTGCAATCAAGTTTATCCACCTGCTCACCCTAACTGCAAAATCTACCTTAAGTTTTTATTTAAATCACACATTTTAGCAACCACACTGACTTAAGATGAGATTATTTTAAACTGTTTACAAGAAAATTTCGTGTGATACAATTATGTTCCACTGCCATTCACTCAAAATAGCCTGAACTACTATAAATAATCACAACTCAGTCATTCTGAAAAACATTCTGACCAGATTCAAACACAAGATCACAATATGGCTCATTTCAGTATTACCTGAAGTGTTCAATATTTTATTTAATTAAAACCTCCATTAACATATTGATCAGGTAATACATTACATTTCCTAGCAAGATTTCTTGGAAGAAAAGGTTAATGCAGAAAATTAAAATACAATTATATTAGAATAAAAAGCTTCCTGTATGGGGTACTGAAGAAATGCACGTGTAGCCAGTGTCCCTTCATTAGCAGAAACAAAGTGGATTATTACATGGATAAAAGTGACAAAGAAGACATAACTGGCTGTGTCTGGCAGCTCTTTGTTCATCAAAAAAAAAAGCAAGAAGTCTCCAAATACCTTTTAAGCATCAGATAAGAGGTATAGAAAACTTTATTAGCTGTAAACTGACTGGGCACAGCAATAGTTCAGGATAGCTAAGAAAGCAAACGAGCACTATAGTGATGGACCTCCAAAGAGCAACCCTTCTTCCCCTACAGAGACAAGCAATCTGCTAAGAAAGTCACAAGGAAACCTAGTACAAACGGCAGAAACAGCTGCTGTCATGAAGACTAATCCTCCTTTCCAAAATACAATTCAGAGAAGGTAGCTTTTAGAGGACACAACAGGCCAGAAAGACTCAAGGCAACTTTTACTTAAATGAAAGGCCAATACTGTGTCCATCTTGTCTCAACCACTTGTTTGTCAAGCACGAGCACCTCTCACTAAAACATGAGTGATGGTAAATATAGTTTTAAGCACCTGCAATCTGAGTGCTTGCTGCAGTTACCCATTTACCACCACTCAGTCTAGACCACTAAACAGGTTTGCTTGCTTTCCTATGGCTTAGCCAGATATAATTGTGCATGTGCCACGGTAAGAACAGAGCAGTTCAACATCACACAGGTGAGTGCTAATTGCTTCTGCAACTTCCATCTTTTACCCAGCATTAGGCCCACAGCTAGGAAGAACACTAACAAACTGAAAAGGTAAAAAACCCCAGTACTACGGATCAGAACAGATGAAGGAAACACTGCTTACCCTGAAGAAATAAGATGATAAAATAGACAAAGTACAGAGATGAGTCCTGGAGAAGATGACCTGAATTACAGCAGTTCATGGGGCGGTACCCTCGGAGGGTCACCCTCCAAGTACATAATTAGTGCCAGGCCTGAGGAAAAAAACACTGTTACTAAGTTAACGCAGCCAAGGGGAGAGGGGGGGAGCTTGGGAATTGGGTGAACAGGGCACAGAAGGTACATTTTCTTAACACAGAATGAGAAATGATGGAAGAAGCAGACTTTTCCTCACCCACAGCCAAATCCTGGTGAAAATCAAGAGAAGCCACTGTAGAGATCAACTCAGAAGATCACTGCTGCTTTGGTAGAGTGGTAAAGCCTGAACAGTGCAGATAGGTTCCAAGGAAAGGCAATTTTTCTTTAAAACGTGAAGAACAAAGGGTTCCACACACATCGCCCTCCCCGCCCCCTTCTTTCCCCTCACCCCTTCCACCCAAATAAAGCATAAACACTCAACCCCACCACACCAAATTCCGACTGCCCTTTGTTGGAAGAATGTGCCAAATTTATTCTAAACTATGTGGAATATTTTTATTTCCATTATCCAGTGTATAATTTGCAGAAGTGAAACAAAATATAGAATTAAAATAGATGGAAGATGAACAATAAAGGGATTAAGATCTAAAGTTAAGATTTACTCTAAAAACATATTTTATCCCAGAACTATGTATATAACAATGTATTTGAAAACTTTGTTCTTCACTTTTAAAGCCATCTTATACTGAGGAGCCCTGTAGCTTGAGTTAGTCTGTGCTGTCACATCAAAGTACACCTGGAAGGAAGCAGCAGATGCAGGATAGGGGAGAAAGAAGTGTGTAACCTGAAGAGTTCAGAAACTATCTCCACTGAAGAGGAAAGAAAGAGAAGTTAGATGAAGGTCGGGGTGGGGGAAACATTAAAACACATCAGCTGTGAAGAAAAGACTGGGAATAGACTTTGCTTGTAAACCAGAACACTTACAGCTGCACTTAGACTTCACCACACTTAAGATTTGCACAGTTGCCTTAGTAGTTTAAATGTATCCCCACTTGAGGTATATATACAAACACACATATATATTTAAACAAAAGATATTGAATGATAAACCTTGCTAATATATTCCAGTTCCTTTAAGGAGATGTTAAATATTATTCTGTTTCAGAAGACGAATGGGAGGTCAACAACTCCTTAAAATGATGGGCTTGGGAACTACCCTCTTCAAAATACTGAATGTTTACGAGAACACACAAGTTCCAGAGAAAAGCAAGTTGTATAGTTCATTACAGTTTTACAGTTAAAATGTAGTTGTGTTTAGAAAAAGAACAAAACTACAAAGCATATGTGCTTACTCTGTGTGTGTGCTATTTCTGAAGTAAGTTAAAGCACCTGCATCTACAGAGCGCCTAGCACACAAAACTATGCTTAAGTTATCAAAGGCCTTAAAACACATGCAAACAAGCACAAGCATTATTTTCCTGTCTAAATCTGCAAATGCTATTTTCCTTTTCTATTTCCTTGGCCTTCCCACTTTAAGTCTTCCAACTTGATGCACTGACACACAGTTCCTCAACCTAAGGTGAGCTGTTGAAATGGGAACCCACCATGAAGCTAAAAATCCAAAATCAAACAAGAATACATCCACAGAAAACAAAACACGATGACAATCTACCACTTCCACTGTAAGGGATCAGAAATTAAATGACAATACTTCAATCATGACGATGGTTCAAAGAGTGAAGAATACTGCCAACGGGACACAGTTTTATTAATTAAAATTGCAATAAAATTTCTTAGAGGTTTCACCTCTGGATGGATAGCTGGATGGATCATTGAAGAAGTAGCTGGATGCTTAAGCCTATGTATATTTGAAATAAAGAAGGCCTCAGTACATTTCCTTTCAGTCAGGAAATAACAGACACATACTTACTGTGTGTTCTGAACAGATCCTACAGAGAACAGATCTCCATAGAGAACAATTCTGTTCTCCCTGCAGAAAGGAGAAACGTGGGACACACACGTTTGAACATTTCAGCAGCCAGCATGGTAATTAAGCCTAGGTCTTCAAGAAAGTTCATCAAAGTACATCAGGGGAAGAAAAGGTAACCCTTAGGGCCACAGTCTTTCTTCCATGATCCCCCTTAACTGGAACCCCTCTTACCCTACCTTGGGAAGAAACCTGCTTTACAGAAGAACTCTATAGAAAAAGCAGTACCAAATCAAAGTCAGTCGCACCTGAAATCGAATCAGCAACTAGCTAGAGCTACCTCACCATGTAGGACTTGCAATTATGCAAGATGGAGTCACTTTTATTCTGGTGAGGACTGACACTCACATAGTGCTTCACTTTGCCATGGATTGTTAAGGGAAAATTCCACAATATCCAACCTATACAATGCAATAACCTAAGTACAAGTCTCTCTACTCTAAAAACTGGTGGTTTTCACTAGTGTCTTCCTGCCATATGCCAGCTCTCTGCAACTATCCCTCCTACACCCACTGGCTAGTTGGCCATGACAGCTGGATCTGTGGTATCTTTCTGTACTCTGCAACGCCCATCTTCTTCACTGTGACTCTCTGAAGCAAAAAACTGCCTACTCCCTCAGCTCAACAACCTCCATTTTTAATTAACGTGCTTTGGACTGTCATTCATACAGATTAATCTTGCAGCTTTATTCTAATCTGTCAAAACATTCCCCTTTAACTGCATGTTGTAATTGCAAGATGGAAGGGCTACTAGATATCAAAAAATAAGATCTGTGTTAGGTTTATTGTATACTTTTATGCAGTCAATCACAGCATTTTCATAATGGATTATTTTCTCATTAGTTCATTTTCCATATAGTGGATTCTGCTTAAAATGTCGGCTGCTGTCCTGCACAGTATTACTACACGTATTTTAGGGAAAAGCAAAACCTACTTCCTTCAAAAGAGCTGATAACTGAAGTAAGCCCCCTCTTGCTTTCCGAGCTTCCAGTATGATTAAGGTACTAGGAAAAAATGTAGTTTTCCTAAAGCTGAAACTGTTTTGTTGACATAAAGCCTGAGCTGCAAACAAGTTTAGTAACTTGTGTTGTCAGTTTCCATGTAGTTAAAGAATGCAGAGGCCTACAGCAACATTCCTACACTACTGTGAGAGCACATTTTGAAATCTAGTTCTTATTTTGTAACAAATACTGTAGAAAATTGACAACAGAGAAATCTTAAGAAGCAAGAAATGGACTTCTGGTATGTAGAAAGGCAGTAAAGACACCTCCAGCATCACAACAAGTATTGCGTAACTTTGCAGTTAATAAACTGGAATGACCTACAGCTACATAAACTTTGATCCCTCAGATCTCAAACATCAAAAACACATAGGTTCTCACTCATTTTATTGCTCAGTAATCAAGAGAGATGGTTACAACCAAGATCTGTTACAAGTTTAAGCAGAACATGAATATGGTACGTGGTACATTTCATCTTTCATTCTGAAACATTCAGCATTCTATTCCTTGAGGACAGTTTCGGCTACCAAACATACACAGTTGTGATGTAAAGGTCAGTCTTTCTCCCCTCTGCACTCAGGAACCTGGTCTGTACATATCCAGCCACCTTGTATACTCTCAGGTTTTATACCAACTCTAAGCCTACCACAGGATCTAACTCCTCCTAGGTTAACCATAGAGATGATCTTACACTAGAAAAGCAGCTGGAGAAGACAAGGTACATTTAAATGTACATGCAGTGGGAAACTATATACTGTACTTTGTGCAAGATACATCCTCTCTAGTTTAAAAATAAAAAAAGAAAGAGAGTATGTGTGGGTGGAGGAGAGGAAAACCATAAAGAAACATCCATTTTTTCAAAACAAATTTATTAATGAAGATTTCTTTTTTCTGTGGTGCTCTTATTTCTTAGGAGTAGAAACTACAGTAGAGATGAAATAAACCAGAACCATACAACTTCATTCACACATCTGCTAGACTTCAGAAACTTAATACGTAGTACCTTACTATGAAATACATTAGTAGAAAGATTGTTTGAGAGAAAAGAATTGGTCTTATTTTGCTGCTTTAAAAATTGAATATGGAGAAAGAAATACATTTAACAAGCTGACGTAAAACAAAAATTTAAATACTTACTGTGTAGGAGCCTATGAGGAATGCAGCATTAGCTTGTTTTTTCTGATCAAAGCCAGTATAATGAACTATTTTCTTCCTTATCAATGAAAATGACTGTATCAAGAAATGAACAAGATTATGATTTTGCATTTGAGATTTCTAATGTCTTCTTTTACAAAATTAGAGGAGTTCAAGGATCTGTTCATCTGCTTTCAGCCACCTGTACTCAGAGAAGAAGTATGCTGTAGACTAGTCCCTCAAAAGATCTGGAAGACTCTATTGGATCCCTACTTAAGACTGTTCCAGTATTTTTCTCAGTATCCAGCCTAAATGGTTTTTCATACAAATTACAGTGATCTTTCTCCTTAAATGTATTTAGTGTTTCTGATTTCTGTGTAACAGATAGGTACTTATGAAAAGTAAATACAAAATGCTATTCTCGAAAACATCACAGGCATGTTGAAGTTGCAATAGTTTTGAAAACAGAATTTAGACATTTTGTATTCTTAATGAAAATCTGACTCTAAGTATATTAACACGTAGTTGTTTCTAAGGATCAGAACCACTGGGAAGTACATGCTTCAACTAAAATATCAGCTTTGCATACCGTTTCTCCAACTACTTTTGTTAAGGTGATGGGTGAAATAGCATTGCCAATAGAAAGGACACTAATATCCCTGGTGGCAGCAAAAACTATCCCCTTGCTGTCCCGTGAAACAAGTTTTGATGTACTTGAAACTATACTTTGATCAACTGCTAAAGCTATCATAAACTGTTACTATTTAAGTATCAATGTTTATTGTGCAGATACTACTCAATGTACTCAAGAAAAATAAACCCCAGATCACTAGTAGTAGTATGTTCTCAGCAATCCTAATGTGCCTTTTCCATGTATCAAACCCAAGATATTAAAAAAGATTATAATATAGACTTCTGTGATTTCACAGCATCATGTAAACAAAAAACAGAAGAATCTTGTCTCCAGCAAACTTGTTTGTAGTGCCACAGGGACAAAGCACATCTAAATTATGTCAGCTAATAACAATGATAGACATCAAGGAATAAAATAAAAATAATTTAAAAATAACACATCCGAAACAAACAAACAGAATAACCCCAACCAACTCTTAAACTACAATGTTCTACATATCTCCCAACTTTCACAACTCAGCAGCAGTTTAAAGATCTAAGCAGTTTTGAAGAGGCAAATGTGATTCATACTAATGTTCACAACCTTTTTTAGGTGCCTAACAGGTTTTATACTCCAAAATCTGTTAGAGGGCAACTATCTCTAAGTCACTCTTGTTAATTCATATTGGAACTCTCTGCTTTAAAGAGACAATGCTCTGTCAATAGCTCAATTCCAAAAAATGACTGAGTACCTCTCAGAGAAGATAATCTACAGCAAGAGCTTGACAGTCTCCTTTGTGACAATGCCATAAACACAATGAAAAATCAAATCCTGTCTCTTACCAAAAAGATGTCAGGACCAGAAGAGATGCTCAAATAAAAATGTGTTGCATTGAACCCTCAAGGTCATTCAGTACTGGCAGGCTGCCAGGTATATTGAATTCCAGGAGGGGAGCTTTTCATTTAAAGAAGTCTGTATCCATTTAGCAACTGATCTTTAGAAGCCTAACATTAATTACTACCACACTGGTGCCTCTTAAACCAGGTTCTCCCTCTTAATCCTCTTCCCTAAATTCACCCTGATAAAATGTAGCATTTATAATCAAAACTTAGCTGGATTAGGAATAAAAAAAAAACAAAAACAAAAAACCCAACCCTTGCAGTCCATTTTTGGTTTTGTTCTTTAAAAAGTCAGGAATATTGAAGGAAAAAAACCTCAAGTTTTACCTTTAATTTCTTATTTAGTTTGCAGCAGTATCTGTAGACCATTGCCAGATTGAGTGGTCCAAAGTCTGCATAGAAGCTGGTAGGAGAAAGGGGAAAAATTGTGCATGACCTCTGCAAATGCCTTTTAATTTTTTTAAAATCAAGGGCACAGAGTAATAGCAAAGAGTAATAAAAGCAAAGAGTAATAATATATATGTGATAAATGTGCATTATTTTAAAAACAAGAATGTCTTCTTACATACATACTATTTTGGTGGAGGAACAGTACCGTTATCTTTAAACGTGGACTAGAATTTTTTGATTTTCACTAACTACCACTCAAAACCAAACAAAAAATCTCAAAGTTTGAAAAATTCTTGCTACTCCAGCACTTTGTGACACCAGTTTAGAAACTCTATTTCAAAAGCAATCCAAAAGCTTTGTGTCAAAACAGGGAAATTGATATTGCTAAAGATTTAGTAGTACTTTCAAAAACAGTAAACATGTCATTGGTCAAAAATATTTAAAGAATTAGCAGCATTCCAGATTACATACAAAGGTATACACTGTTCACTACAGAGAACATAATATATCCATTGTCAGCTCATAAAGGCTTGAATTGGTTTTGCCATTTTTTTCTCTTATGCTCCGAAATTCAGACATTCCACTCAACACTTGAGCGACCAAAGACATCCCCTTCAGCACTCAGTGTGCACTTTTGAATACATATTGTTGCATCATGTTCTTGTGTCTTCTAGCAAGAACGGGATGAAAGCTTCTGCTTTAAAAAAAAATTCAAGAAAACCTGATGGGAAGCCAAAAAAGCTTTCTTAAGTCTTTTAAATCATCACGGCAGATAAATCTGAGAGGACCAAACTCATGCAATTAGTTCTATAATGCGATTGGTACGTTTCCCTCAGCTACATTTAAAGGAAGAATGTCAATTAAATGTGCTCCTCACTGACATTGCTCTAACTAATCCTTTCTGTAAATAATAGAAGAAAATAATTCTGAACTTACTTCTCATATACAAGTTCATCATCTATGCAGAAATAATGGGTATCTGCAGCTCCACTCTTTGGTTTTTGGCAGAGAATTGCAAAATAAAGGCGATCTGAAATGCAAGAAAATTTAAATCTTTTATAAACATTAGAATTTTCTACTGAAATTCTGAGGTTTCATGTGTCAACAGAACAACTTCAAATATTTTTAAATGAACCAAATCTTCTTTTCAGTACTACCAAATTAAGTATTATTATTTCTTGGGTGTATTATTATTTCTTGGGCATTAATTAACAATGCACACAAAGATTGAGGCTTTTTGCTCAGCAGTGTTCCTTACTCCACAATTCCTCAGTGGTTTTCCCTGAACAAAGTGTTCCCAGTAAAGCTACCTCTTTGAGGACTTTGCTGTACAGCTCAAACTCAACTTGCACCCACACAGGCAACAGAGAGAGATTCACCTCCTTTTGGCAAGGGCCCCCACTTGTTGCACTCCGAATGCACAACTAAGTCACAAATCACTCAGCATCTCAGAGAACCTACATTAAATAACAAAGCTTGCCCACTGGCAAAACACAGTCACTTCCTATCTCTTTGTAAAATGATGACCTCAACAGTAGTCCCATGCAGTTACAGCCTACAAGATGACCAACATGTGAGGGAGCAAGGTGGCAGCCATGGGCTGTAGAGCCATCACCATCCCCAAAGCATCCTCCTGGAGAAACTGACTGTATACAACTTCAGTCATGGGTAAATACGTGGCTGGATGGCAGGACCCAGAGCGGTAGTGAACAGAGTTAAATCCAGTCAGCTGCTGGTCACTAGTGGTGTTCCCCAGGGCTCAGTACTGGGGCCAGTCCTGCTTGACATCTTTATCAATGACCTGGGTGAGGGAATTCAGTGCAGCCTTGGTAAGTTTGCACACAGTATTAAACTGTGTGGGAGTGCTGACCTCCTAGAAGGTAGGCAAGCTCTGCAGAGGGATCTGGACAGGCTGGATTGATGGGCTGAGGTCAACAGGATGAGTTTCAACCAAGCCAAGTTCTGGGTCCTGCACCTCGGTCACAACAAACCCATGCAATGATACAGGCTTGAGGGAGAGCACCCAGAAAGCCATCTAGCAGAAAAGGACCTCGGAATGATGGTTGACAGCCAGATGAATGTGAGCCAGCAGTGTGCTGAGGTGGTCACAAGGACCATCAGCACTTCGGCCTGTATCAGGAATAGTGTGGCCAGCAGGACTAGGAAGGTGGCTGTACTCTGCACTGGTCAGGCTCCCCCTTGAATATTGTGTTCAGTTTTGGGCCCCTCATTACAATAAGGACATCGAGTTATTGAAGCACATCCAGAGAAGGGCAACAAAGATGGTGAAGGGTCTAGAGAACAAGTTTTATGAGAAGTACCTGAGGGAACTGGGAGTATTTAGTCTGGAGAAGACAAAGCTGAAGGGAGACTTCACTGTTCTCTAAAGCTACCTGGAAGGAGCCTGTAGTGTGGTGGAGGCTGGTCTCATCTCCCTAGTAATAAGTGATAGAAAAAGAGAAAATGTCCTCATATTGCGCCAGGGGAGATTTAGGTAGGACATCAGGAAAAATTTCCTTACTGAAAGACCTTGGAATGGGCTGTTCAGGGAGGTGGTTGAGTCACCATCCCTTGTGGTGTTCAAAAAACATGTACACATGGGACTTTAGGACACGGTTCAATANATGGGCTGAGGTCAACAGGATGAGTTTCAACCAAGCCAAGTTCTGGGTCCTGCACCTCGGTCACAACAAACCCATGCAATGATACAGGCTTGAGGGAGAGCACCCAGAAAGCCATCTAGCAGAAAAGGACCTCGGAATGATGGTTGACAGCCAGATGAATGTGAGCCAGCAGTGTGCTGAGGTGGTCACAAGGACCATCAGCACCTCGGCCTGTATCAGGAATAGTGTGGCCAGCAGGACTAGGAAGGTGGCTGTACTCTGCACTGGTCAGGCTCCCCCTTGAATATTGTGTTCAGTTTTGGGCCCCTCATTACAATAAGGACATCGAGTTATTGAAGCACATCCAGAGAAGGGCAACAAAGATGGTGAAGGGTCTAGAGAACAAGTTTTATGAGAAGTACCTGAGGGAACTGGGAGTATTTAGTCTGGAGAAGACAAAGCTGAAGGGAGACTTCACTGTTCTCTAAAGCTACCTGGAAGGAGCCTGTAGTGTGGTGGAGGCTGGTCTCATCTCCCTAGTAATAAGTGATAGAAAANTAGTGTGGTGGAGGCTGGTCTCATCTCCCTAGTAATAAGTGATAGAAAAAGAGAAAATGTCCTCATATTGCGCCAGGGGAGATTTAGGTAGGACATCAGGAAAAATTTCCTTACTGAAAGACCTTGGAATGGGCTGTTCAGGGAGGTGGTTGAGTCACCATCCCTTGTGGTGTTCAAAAAACATGTACACATGGGACTTTAGGACACGGTTCAATAGTCATGGTTGTGTTAGGTTGATGGGTTGACTCAATGACCTTGGAGGTCTTTTCCAACCAAAACAAGTCTAATGTTCTATGATTCTATGATCTGCATACCCATTTTGGCTGCCCCTTCAAAGCTGGGCAGGCAGGAGGTACTGTATGCTCACTCTGGCTTCCTTTATTAAGCTGAGGTGAAAAAACACCAGCAGTATTCACATAGATATAAATTATTTTTATGACCAGGGGAGCTGTACCCACAGTCAACTTTAAACACTGGTGGTTCTGCTGCTGTAAATTGCTGTGCTTGTGGTAATTGGTCAATAAAAATTGAGGCCTTGCAACACTACAGCAATACTTCCCTTTCTCCTGCTGAAAAAAATATTGTTATAAAACATATGGACTAAAATTCAAACCCAAAAGAAAATATTTTAAGTTTCTGAAAACCAGTTGCCTGGGACAATATATTACTTAAATATCAAAATAGATCATCTGCATATAAACATACACATTCAAAGGATGCCTTCTGATGAAGAAAACCTCTATCATATTTCCCAGAAAGTAGAGGAAACAAATTGCTTTATGCTTCAAAACAAAATCCACCATGACTAGCACTTAGACTTCACTACTTGCACCTTGAAAATACACGGTAAATATGCCATGAAGAGCCTCCACGTCTGTATTTCAACTGTCGTGCTCAGTGCTCACCTATGTACAGTAGTACCTCAGGGGCTGGAGGCACAAAACACCACCAAAAACTGTATTTGCTACATGCACCTTTCAGTAGAACAGCAAGCCTGATTTGAATAGTTGCCCTGAATGTTTACAGGTCAAGTGCAACCAATGGGATGGATATACATTGACTCCTCAACAAGTCAGGCACTTAAATCCTTATTCTCTCAAGAGAAGCAAGTGATCAGACTTGCTTATTTAGCTTCTAACAGTCCTACCTTGCAGGCACAGCAAGTGAGGTACTAGCTGGGAAGTGCACTACCAGCTCGGGAACTCCTCTACCTTACAGCACTTACCAAAGTATCCCCAAAGGAAAAAAAAATGAAATAATGATGTGCATTTTTAAGTGACTAAACTGGTCAACAAGGGGAAATATGTTTGGAGAAGTGCGTGCACCAATATCCCAACTGGATGCAAAATACGCTAGGAGGAAGACTGCTTCACATAAAGGTACTCCTCCAAAAGAGTTTGGGGGTGGAGGGAGGCCCAGCTTCCCACAATTGCCTTGGCATCAGTCCCCACCACTGTTATTGCTTGTGCTGTGTCAAGGTGGATTTGTGTGAGTAAGAAACTGTAACAGATATCCCAACACAGTATTACAAAGTCTAGAAAAGAAAAAAAGAGAAAAAAAACCAAACCAAAATTAAAGATGTTTTCCTTGTTTACTTTCCACTGCCCTGAGAGATAACCTGTGTTTGTGGAAGCACGAAGGGCAAAGCAGGAAGTAGAAAGGAGAACTGAGAGGATATTATATCTAAGGATTGTGTTTAAACTGGCATTGCTAGATTAAACACGTCACACTACAGCCCCAAGCTATAATTTCACACCACTTCTAACTGATTTAATGGCTAACTGCCACTAGTTTCCTTACAAGGAAAAGTCTGCTGTTAGCCCACTGAACTAGCCCACTGAGGGTTAACAGTGGAATACACAGTCAGAATTTTTCCCTCGATGGCATCTGTCCTTTAGATTCAGTCTAATTATCGATGTAGACTTAGCTTTCTGGGAACACAAAAGTCCACATGGAAGACCAGACAGAATGGCTGTAGCACTCAAAATGACACATCACCTCCTTGCACACCAGCTTCTTCACACAAACTTCACATCACTTTTGAAAACACAAAAACGCTATACAACGAGTAATCCAAAATCCTCAAATACAAAAGGAAGGTAACAATCAGAAGAAATATATTTGCACAGTCAAAGACATAAAGTAATTTAGCGTCTTTCTGGTAAATGGCATTTGGAGTTAACAGAACCACTTGCTTCCTTGGTGCTCTTATTTTTACAGAAAATCTGCAGCTTTTGCAAGAATATCCAACAGAAAATAAGAATGCCTATCCTGAGTGAACAGTGTGTACATGGCCTTTTGAACTGCTGTTTGCATTCAGTTCTGCACCGGTATCTCTGTATTGTGTGAATTGCTATTATTCTTAAAACATCTGGAAGAAACTTGAGTTTAATGAAGTTACAGAACTATCTCACAATAAGAGCAGTATGTGTCAAATGTCAATATCCTGATAAGCTGTTTATTCCTGTACGTGGCTAACAATTGAGTCTTACTATGTAAGCAGCAGGCTGCATCTTTTTAATATGTTTCCTATAGAGAGATTTTAGAAATGAGCTATACAGAGAAGTCCTTTCTCGTAAGTGCATTTAATTTTCTACCAGCTTGCCAGTCCAATATCAGCCAAATGCTGTTACTCTAGTGAGTTTTTTAACTTGTTTTTTTTTTTTTTCCTCAAATTCATTCCCAGTTCTGTTTTGCCAAGGATTAGTAGTGTGTTGTTTTTTTAATAGGAGTAACGCATGCTGAGAAAAGAGAATTTGTTCATTAAGGATCTGATTGTAGGATTAGGCTTTACACATAAACTACATTAGAGCACTTGTTTCACTAGGACTCCACAAAGGTTTGGACTGCAGGAGCAAGGCTTTCAATTAATTACTTTTATGCTTCCTCTGCCAATTTTAGCTTTTTAATATTTCATTTACATAGAGTGTGCTCAAGCACTTCCATATTCCTGCAAATTTCTGATAAAAGGTCATGCTGAAACTATCAAACTACAGCAGACCTTTCTAATCATCCCTGAGAAAGGCAGAGTAGGGCTCACTGCCTTGGAGGCTGCATTTGCACCAGAATTAGGAGATACAACTGCAGTATGTTGGATATACTTCAATTATACTTAATTTTGTTAGCATCATGTAAGAAAACAGTTAAAATACGGAAAGATGGACATCATTGTAAGCAACATACAAAAAAATGAGCTTACAGACCCCTAATTGAGGACTATGTTACCACAGCTTTCTAGTGCTGGTACATGAACTAGCAAGATTAAAGCTAGCACAACCACATCTACACAAGCTACAACAGTTACAAATCTGATTGCAGTGCACATACATGAGAAAAAAGCATTTTGCTTGATTTTCACATTTACAGTATTCTGTGGAAACAGATGTGCAGAAAATGGAAAGCTACCACTTCACTACCATGTTAATATGAATATAGAGATGACAAAATAATCTCCTTCCCTTTACCCTCAATCAGCCTGACAGTTCTTGGGATCTGCTGCACAGGCCTTGGAGAAAGAAATTTCAGTAATTCAGAGACAGCTAAATAACAAACAGGCATTTACTGCAGGACAAGTCTGCATATGATCAACAAAGATTATTTCATAAAAAGATAAATTCCACAGTGCTGTTGTTAAACAGATGCCTTAGATGAGAAATTCAGAGAAGACTGACAGTACAACAAAAGCCAACACAAGTCTGTTTTGAATTACCAGGAATGTTACCAGAGAGTTATTTAATACTGGGACATGGTACTTTGTTGTGCTTGATTTAAGACTCTAAAATATCTGGAAGACACATGAGGAAAAAAAAAAAGACAAATTCTATTGCAATGTCAAGACAAAAAGCAGAACTGCAAGATTTGTTCTTTAGTCATTCTATCCTTGGAAAGATTCATTCATTCCAATATGATACTTCAAATTTAAGTGATGACAGAATTGGCAATTAGAACAACAGCCTGGTCTCTGAAAAAAGAAAATGAAAGCACAGTAAAAGGCTAAAGGAAATTTTTATTAAACAGCAAATCATTAAAAAAAAATTCTTTTCAGGGCCATGTCGCTGCTGACCAACACCACCACTAAAAGTGTCTGTAGTCAAAATGTTGAAAAGCTTAATGGTACTGTGTAGAAATGTTCTTAGCATTCCAAACTTTTTTCTACATAATAAACCAAGTTTATAATGACAAGCCAGTAATACTAAAAAACAACATAACTCAATACTTCGGAAAAAAACCAAACCAAACCAAAAAACAAAAACCCAAACAAAACCAAATAAAAGCTAAAACAACAAACAAAACATCACCTGTCAATAAAAATACGTGAATGCTATTAAAAGCTCCAAGTGACAGTATAATTATCCATAAAGAGAAAAAAAAGAAAAAAAAGGCATATACAGTACAGCTTAAGCATCCTTTAAGATGTTAGTTCCTCACTGTAAACAAACTGGATATACAATGTTAGCAAGAGGACAAACAATCATGAAGACGTACCCTACAGTGTCACATCACTTAAAATCTCATTCCAATTATAGTTATTGTAGTTACTTCATTTTAGAATTAAATAGTGAAAAGAGATCAGAAAGAAGCACACACGATAACAAAGAAAAGCAGCCAAGGAAATCAGTAGCTTTCAAAAATCTTTTACAGAATTTCTACGTTTTCTTTACATCATATAAATTACTTCTTTCAGAGATCAGAAAGATATGGGAATATGCTTCTAATAAACAGAAGAAACACATTCAGTTCCAGTAAATCGAATTCATACCACTAAGCCTCACGCATTAGCTGACAAAAAGAAAATAGTAAGGTTTATCATGCAGCTTAACAGACCAAACCATTTTTTTCAGAAGACTAGCTTCTTGAACTAGTCTTAACAGGAAACAAGTACATTGAAATGATTTTAATTAAACATTATTGTGACATATGGCTGATGTATACAATTTGTTAGGAAATAAAGAAATACAACAATTACTCTTACGTATTTTGAGTACAAAATCTATGCAAACAATGGATTGCAAACTTTGCAATGAATGTAACATCCAAAACACACGCATACAAAATAAAATAAAAAATCCATAAACCTTTAGAGCAATTTGGGTTTGTTTTCTGCCTCTATCTTTTAGCAAGATGAAAACAAGCGTAGCCTGCAATGCTCTTAATGACTTTGTCAGTGGCTTTTGTAAGCAGCCAAGCTAACACAGATCCTTCAGCCTTTACAGAAGCTAAAATATTTACCAGAGGCTAAAATATTTACAAATATACCCATTTGCAAGAATAAGGACTTATGTTTTAATCTATCTCCCGTCCAGAATTATTAATTTCTCAAAATTGCATTAGAAGGCAGAATTGATAGTTCAAAACTTGCAGTAACTTTTAAACCAGCTGAATAAAAATGTAAGCCTGTGGGTTTTTTTTAAAGTCTCTCATTTAAAAAATATGTATGTCATACTAGCACAATAAAAATTAGAACGCAACTATTCCATTACTAAAAGCTTGCAAACAGCAGACAGCGTGCCATAAGATCAAGACAAACTGAAATATTATTAAATATAGTAATTTACTGGAATTTAATCAAGTTTGTTGTACTGTATACTGCTATATATGGTGAAATCGCACTGAAGAAAAGCCCAGGTGCTTTATTGTATAATTTATGTGGGTGAATGTTTCTTTGGAGGAGAAAATAAGAGCAGTTTAAGGGGCCTTCTAGTGCCAGGCGTGCATTACCAGACCTAAGCAATTGCTCTGCGAGAATGGTTAAACAGACCTACTTGCTGGAGATCTGAGCAAAGCTGGGCTTCACGGTAGTGAAATGACTTTGATTCAAAAAGCAGTCACCTGCTATATGAGGCCTCTCTACATTTAACCTTAAAACTCTACCATCTTTATTTCCTATATAAATTATTTTGGTTACAGAAAAATACACATATGGCGTGATTGTAACACTACAGTATTGCATATAAGTAAACATATTATGTTTCCCTGAGTCAATTAGGCCTAAAATGCTGTATTTGAGGCTGGAATGTTTAAGATTTCATTTCCTGACAGTATTAGAACCTTTCAGAAACAGTAATTGTGTATGCTTTTAGAGTTTACATTCTTCCTGCATTGCTATACTAAATTTTCCAAATCAAAATCTTACAATTTTCTGAACATATTGGTACTGGAGACACACTAGTTAAGTCAAGAATGCTGTTTTTTGCCCCAGGTAAGACCAGTGTTGTCTTTTCAAATTTGCTCTTTGCACTTCTCATTGCTCTGTCTCCAGACAATTTCACATATCCTTTATAGAAAAATGGTACGTAGGGTATTTTCCTTGACATTTTTAAAAAATAACTTGTAAACACTACCATTCCCAGATTCTGCCACTGGACATAAACAGTATTTTTTTTAAGGTATTTTTGCCTTTTTAGGTAAGCCAAACTCTTACCACGTCTTTTAGCTGGGGGATTCAAATCTAATTCCAGAATTGTTTTGGCTGCGATCTAATATGCACACAGAGGCAGGTTTTAGACAGCTTCTCCATTTGGCAGGTGCCAAAATAAAGCACAGCTCAAATCACAGGGCCGTGGAAAAGACGAAGGACACCGACTAAACCTGCCTACAAAAGCCGTAGGCACCCATGTGTCAAGGAGAGGTGCAACTCTTGACGCCCTCTGTCAGCAGGCACATTAGAAGATATATCTTCCCAACATACAAGTATGTTACTTCCTCCCACATCCCCGAAACATGTTTTGGTGGTTTAAATACATTTTCTTTTCCCTCTGCTATAGTCAGCACAAGGCGATTGTTTGGTA
>WBNM01042500.1:4415-35846 GCA_013399055.1 Ramphastos sulfuratus | reverse complement strand
CAACTTTCAGCCCGGCAACACGGGAAACCCCGCCACGTGCTTAGGGTATTATTTTCCTGTGATATATTTTTGTGAGTAAATACTAAGCCTCTTGTAATCATTGATTGCCTTCTGCCATAAGCAGAAAGCTGCTTCTTGGGTCCATCTAGTGAACAAGCGGTGTACTGGCCGCAGGTGGTATATTGACCACAAACCTTCTCTTTTCCAGTTTAATTCGAGTTTTGTTAATATATATATTTAATAGTCATTTCCAGATCCTGTTATAACCTGTATATAGTTTCCTAACGTTGCAAAGAGCCTGTTATTATTGTTATTCTTATTATTAAATGGTGGTCGAGGTGGTGCGAGTTCCGATTAATTAATATTAATAAAGTATATATTAATATTTTTATAATATCGTTTCGCAGTACCTAATTACCCCTTCCCCGACAACCTTCTCTTCTCAAAGCTGAACAAACGCAGTTCTCTTAGCCTTTCCACAAATGGCAGCTCTTCTAGTCTTCTGAGCATTCTGGTGGCCCTCCTCCAGACACAATACACAAAGTAAACACATCTCTGATCAAAACCACCATGTTAAATAATCTTCTACTTAGTAAAAACAAAGCGATGCTCAGTACAGATTCATCCAGTTTCCTTTGCTATTTCAACATATTTTCAGGACAGCTGGAATCAGCAGAGGCCTTACTTTCTTGCTTTACACACCAGTATCACAAAACACAGAACTGTGCACAGAGCAGCAGTTTGTTTAAGACACCTTCGGTGAAAGAGAGAACACAGCACCCAGATCACGTTAGCCTTGCAAAATAATTGTTTTCTGCTTCTCACTTGTGCTTTTCTGCCCTTCATGTTTGGGTAATGGGGTCTGAAATGAACAGTGACACTCCAGAACACAACTACTCACTAAAGTGGCCAGTTTCTCTTCCAACATGATACATCACCTTACTTAATACTGTTTGTACTATGTGATTCCCTCACACTTTGAACTGAAAACATGTATTTGAATTAGTAATTCTCAGTGATGCAATTTCTCTATTCAGAAGTCCAGAAAATATTCCCAACTGCTTGTCACCTGAACTTGGCATGCTTTACAGACTTAATCCTTAAAAACTGGTGGGGCCTGGCAGCAACAGATCTTCCTAAGGTTATGGATTCATATTTCTTCTAGCTACACACAACTTCCACAAACTTCATGGCAACTATCAACTGCTAACTGCTGCAGAGGACTGATAGTCCTGTGCAGCTGGGATACAACAGCAACCTATTTTTTAGCATGAATACTCATGAATAACTTCCTTCAAAATGAAGGTAGACATATCCAGTAATGTTGCTGCCAGGATATCTCTGTGCTGCAGGTAGTTCCATGGAACAGGAGGTCCATGGTAAACAGGTGAGACAAGTGCTGACATCAAAAAATGCAGCAGCCTGGTCTCTTGTGTGCACAGCTGCTTTGATAAGCAATATTTACAAGAGCAAGAAGGTCTCCTTCTACATGACAAGTCCAGTGCTGGTCTTCAAGGCTGCAAAGAGGCTGGCATGAGCCTTCTTGCCTGGAAGGAATTTCCACTGAAGAAAATATATGCAGAATTCTGAAATTATGACAAATACATTTTTTAAGTACAGTGCAAATCTAAAAGAAGTTGTAATAATTGATGAGTCTTCATTTCAATGTTCTCTTGCAAGACATAAGAACTTGACAAATGCTTCTTCTAATACCTACCTTTGCATTAGAACTATTAGTACTACAGGTTCACTATTAAAAAAAAAAAAAAAAAAAAAATAAATCGATTGTCATGCTACGCATCCAGATGAAAAAAGCAAAGAGATGACTACTCTGCCACAGCTGAATTTGTCCTGTTCATAACGCTGTCCTGCTGGTAAAAAGAACTTTGTTACAATGTTGTAAAGATACTAGCCTCACTAGTAGAATTGATAGGATAAAGTCCCCAAAACATTAGTTTATAACTTAACAGCATTTGGACACAGAAGATTAACTGGGGGCGGGGGGAGTGGAGGGGGCAGGCTCAGAAATCCATGCTTCAAGATCAGAAGGCAGTGGCAGTGCAGGAGGTGGCTAATAACTCACCAGCTTCCTTTTTCTGATAATTAAAACTATAATGATCTATTTTTACTGTTCTAAATAAGTCAGGCCCTTGCAAATTATCACCAAAAAAAGTACTATGCTTTTTAAAATCATGTATTTCAGCACTTTTTAGTTCAACTACCACAGACCTGGAGTACCTGGACGGCCTGGAGTCACCAGTGGACTCTGAACCCTGTGGTTCAACACAAAGAGGAAGAGGTTGCCTGACCCTACATATGTTTAACTGTTCTCTTGATCAGAGCCAGCATCTCCCTGGAAGCAGGCTTCAGCA
Organism: Ramphastos sulfuratus; assembly: GCA_013399055.1. NCBI lineage: Eukaryota > Metazoa > Chordata > Aves > Piciformes > Ramphastidae > Ramphastos > Ramphastos sulfuratus. The sequence continues at coordinate 33,474 of WBNM01042500.1, read as the reverse complement.
GTCACTTTAGCCAAAATTCATCAAATTTTGTACATAAATTACAGACATCAATCAGGAACTATTACAGTGTTCTTGGAAAAACTTAAATAAAGCTTTGTGATTTTCTTTTGCCAGGATTATTTGCCTTACATTTATTCTTGGCACAGTTCCACTTGACTTGAAAGAAGAACAGCAGGGATTAATTTGTCCTCTGTGTATGTATGTCTGATGCTTTATATATTTTAAAACAAAACCAAAACACCAATAAGGTGCATTTTTTTTGTGCTTGTACTTCACTTCTTTGGAATGTGCTAGCTGAGTCTTTTTCCCTCTGTATTGCAAATCGCAATTACAGAGCTTCTGCTAAAATTAGCCAAAACTGCAATTCATGAGGGGTAAGTGTTGTAACATTTTGATGCTCATCTAACAGCTTCTAATCCACGAATCTTATGATCACACAGGAGTGTCAGATCTCACTGAAATTAAAGACATATAGCTGCACAGAGAGGGCTAGAAAGGAAGGGAGAGGCCCTAGTTCTTTTGATTTCAGAGTAACACTTCAAAATATTCCACCTAAAGGTTGTACATCAACATCAGTATTAGTACTGTGCCCAGTTCTGGAAGTGTAACTTTCTATTGCAAGAAANAGGACTATGGGGAACGAAGTAAAACTAGAAGTGGGTAGATTCGGATTGGATGTTAGGAAGAAGTTCTTCAATCACGAATGCGGTGAGACACTGGAACAGGTTGCCCAGGGAAGTGGTGGAAGTCCCATCCCTGGAGGTCTTTAAGGCAGGCTGGATGGGGCTTGGAGTAGCCTGATCCAGTGTGAGGTTGCCATGGCAGGGGGGTTGGAACTAGACGACCCTTGAGGTCCCTCTCAGCCCTGACAATTCTATGATTCTATGATCAGATAACCTCCAGATGCACTGCATTTTATAATGGTTGTGTTCTGATAGAGACATTATTTGAACATCTGGAGCCTACACTTGAGAGCAGATGGAGAGTCAACACACATTAGGTGCCAGCCCTGACAGGCTGCAACCCCTGCCTGCACCTTCCTGTCGTAAGAGTACAGGACCAGAATGAGATGGACTTGGTGATCCTGAGGGTCTTTTCCAACCTGGATGTTTCTGTGATTCTGAGATCTTCAACCAAGTCATCAAGCTAAGCTGATCACTAGAGACCTGAATCCAACAGAAACCAGTGTCTGATCTCACTGAATCTTCATTGGGATGCTATTTAATTTCTAAGACAAAAATACCTTTGTAAGGCCCCTGCTTGCACATTCAGCTGCCACCGGTTAATTAAAGTAAAAAAGTAAAGTAAAAAAGCTTGGAATGCAAGTTAGTCCAAAAGCAGTTTAGGGACCTTAAACTGGTCTAACCTAACATATATCATCAACATTTTGGACTTCAAGGAGAATCTCACCCAATCTTTTGTGACCTACTAGATTACTATGCATGGAAACTATCAGCTGTGACTGATACAAATGCAAAGATACCTGATTTTACACTCAAGTAGTATTTCTTGCAGGTCGGATAGCATCCTTCAATGATAAGTTATGATTTTGGGCCTTAGTCCAACAAAGACCTCATAAACATGCAACCAGTTCATTTAATGGGATCGGTAGCAAGGCTTCACACATTATTTTAAAATTAAGCAACACTTTGTAAGGGGCAAGGCAGAATTTAAATTTCCTATTTACTTTTAATTGTACCTTTCTTCATTTGTCAAAGATTTGCCGAGCCTAAACTACCAAAAGCTTTACGCCCCTTGGCATAATTTTCTGCATTTTTTAACATAAGAATTATACTCTTCCTTCTTTCTGTCTGCTTATGACAGAAGCATTTTTACATACAACCTCTTGCAGTCCAATATTGTTCGTATTTCATATATCATGTATGCACCGCTTACAGTACACAGGTCTTTGTTAAGAGACAACCTCATGAAATCACTGTACATGAGCAATCACCCTACTCCAGTCTTTAATCAGACCTCCACATTCTATCTGCTGTCCAGAGCTACACATCTGTAATAAATTCACTTGACAACATTCCTCACTTTTCTCCAACTCGAAGATTTATTAATGTCAGCACTTCTTTCCCAAAGGAGCAGGCTCTATGTAAATCAGAGACTTCACTGACTTACCAAGTTTTAGTCATATGTCAATCATTTTACTGCTGGTAAAATGCAACTACCTCTGAGTACAGTAACAGCATATTACTGCAACACATTACCAGGCTGAGGAGAGGAACTGCCACACAGTTTCAGAGAAAAACAAAAGAAATTTAGGAATTGAGAATATAACCGACTGAACTGGAATTTGGAGAGCATACTGAAACAATGTTGCTGTGTATGCAAGGAATTTTTGAGGGTTGATTTATGTAGTAGGCGTAGATCCAAACACAATCTCACTTTGTCCTCACAGTGCAACAACAGGCAGAGGCTACCCCTGCTCTGGAAACTTTACAAATGTGAGTATGTGGCAGCTATATCCATTTCTGTGAGGTAGCAATAAAAACTAAGCAATAACAACTGCTGACCTTGTTTGGCTTCTGAGAAACTCGCAAAAGCAGTTTGAAAGGGTTTGTTTTTTTTTAATAGATCTGTTGAAAATAAATCACTCTCCAAGATAGCATACATCTATATGGACAAATTCTGCCTACATTTGAATCCACTGTCCCAACCTGCAAGCTTGGGATTGGGCAAGTTGCAGGGGGATGCTGGTCAAAACCAGCTCCAGTATATACAGCCAAGATACACTACAAACGGAGGAATGCAAAGTATCTTCACCACCCAATTCAGATTGATGTCAGCCACCTTGTATCTTTCATATTTAGCTGAGCAGTCAGTTCATGCAGGCATTATTTTTCTCCCCTCCACTCCTAGTCTCTGCTCTGTCTGACCAGATACTCGTGGGCTAAACCAGTAAGGGATGAAGAACTTGCTCCTGCCTTTACACCCTCCCACGATGGCACCTCTTGATAGCTGGAAGAGTAAAACCAGCACTGTCTGAACTCAGGTCCAGTGGGAGCTGGCAACTGCTCAAGAAACAAATTTCTTCCCTTCTTGAAGACCTACAGCCAACAGGGAGTTATTCTGTGCATAGGATAATCATTCAGCAGATGTATGCTGTTTTAACATGAAGTTTATCCTATAACATTGATCTGTTTGTGTCAATTCTTGAAACTTTGACAGTAACAAGAGATGAAAATCATGAAGGACAAGCAATATGAGAATTTCCGCTGACAAGAGGGAAAAAATATTCTTTTTCTCTTGGATTAAAGGTAAAGGGTTATCAGCTTCATGGTTAAGGTTGTGGTCATCCTTCTTGTCTCTCCAGGTTGCTCCAACTTAAGTATTTTCCTTGTGTCCTCCTTTACCTCCCCAAGTCAAACATTCCTTTTCTGACAGGGTGAAGGCAACACCCAACCCCCAGGTCTAGGCTCCACTGGCTGAGATCAACTTTATGTTTCATCAAAAGAGTAGAGAGCCAACTTTCATGTCCTCTGCACCCTGGTGCACACAGCAACGTGGCTTCGTACCCTCTCCCATGACACAACTGAACCCAAAATAAGTTATAAGCCTGCTCTAGAGGAGAGCTTTCCTTGTTGCAGCAGTACATTTTACCACAGGTGGTGTGCCTGGCATTGCTCAGTTGAGCTTTTTCAAATCCTATTCCAAGCAGGGACAGTTTGTCTATGCACCAACTCACAAGCCTGTAGAACCAGGGCACCCTTGTGCAAAGTGGCACCTCGTTCTTGGCCACTCTCTAACCATGCCGTGCCCGGGGGGGCCAGTCCCAAAAACCTCCCGCCCACCATCCTACCTGGCATCAACTGCACCGCTGCTTCCGGGTTGGTGGCAGGTGCGGCATGGGGCTGCTGCTGGCTGGAGCTGACCTCGGGCTCGGCGCTGACTGAGGGCGAGCTGGCCACCTCTCCACCCGGTGTCAGCTGTTGAGTGGGTGGGAGGGTCTCCTCAGCGTTCGGCGTCTCCTCCTGACCAGGCAGCTGCAGAGCTGAGAGGGGAATGCTGATAGGTTTCCCGGTGGGGGCAGTGGTGTTGGAGCTAGTGGCGGGCACCTGCAGGGCAGCCACCGGGCCTCCGCCTGGCACCCGTGCTGGGGAGGCCAAGGGGCCCCGGGGCGGCCTCTGTGTGGCCAGCCGGAGAGGGCCTGGTGGAGAGGCGGAGAGGCGTGGTGGGTCAGGGTCAGGGCCCGCGGTGGGCTGGGGCAGGGCCCTGGCAGGTCCCAGGGAGGAGGGCCCTGCCTGCACCTGCGGTTTGGGCTTGGACATCTGTGTCAGGGCCAGGGCCGGCCCATCGGCGCCAGCCGTCAGCTCAGCATTGGCCACTATGTAGTAGTCTTCAGGGAGCTCCTGCTTGATCTTCTTGAGGAGCACCTCCCCACCGCCCTCGTCCGCGGGCTGGGCCTGCGCAGCGCTGGGCAGGCCGGCAGCCGGACGCTTGCGGGGGCCAGGGGCGGTCCGGTGAGGATGTGGCTCAAAGTCGCTGTCCTCATCTGTGACAGAGGACTCACAGACCATGTCAAAGAGAGTGGCCTCATCCTCGTATTCCTCCACGGGCTCGCCCAGCTCAGATGGCTCACTGCAGTAGGAGAAGTCGCAGGAGTCGCGGGTGCGGGTGCAGTCCAGCTTGGCCTTCCCTGTCCGGCTTGGGTAGCGTTCCAGAGGGCTGGCCTGCGCCTCTGAGGGCACTCCCAGCATGCTGGGGCTGTCCGAATTGAAGCTGCGGCTGTCCTGGAAGCAGACGCGCTCCTGGGAGCCAGCCCGGCAAGTGGCAGCCAGGGGCCAGTGGTAAGCGTGGCCGGCGCTACAGCCCCACATGGCTGTCAGGTTGCCGTGAGCCCCCTCAGAGAGTAGGTGCTTGAGGTTAGGAATGAGGCTGCAGATAGTCCCGTGGCTGTGGGCCCAGCTCACCAGCTTGGAGAGGTTTTCAGAGGACGTGTGAAGGCAGTCCTCCATGGTACAGGATCAATCAACTGTGCCTCACCACCGGGAAGTCAGATGAAGACGTGGTTTAGATCACAGGCTCCTGGCACTCAGAGCTGTGCGTTGCTAAGCTCATGCTTGCTGCTCGCCTGCAAACAGAGAGCAAAACGCTGCTCTTCAGCACTCCCAAACCAAGACCTCATTTACACAGGCAAGTGAAACATTCATAAGCTCAGCTAAACCCATTCCACCCTCATTTTACGCGCTCCAACGACATTTCTCAAAACAGTGCCTGCTTTTAAGCACTCTCATTCCTCAACCTGTCTGCCACATATCTTCCTTTAAGCCCAAGGGAAGGAATATTCCCACCATACACAACTAACATAAAATGCCTTTCTGAACAGGCTAGTTCAGTGTCAGCAGCAGTATAATTTGATGCTTAAATCTCTGGCAAAATGCAAATGCAGCCCAAAAGATGGTGGTTGTGTCTTCATACCCAGGAAATTAAAACTAAATAGATGTTAAAGCACACGATTCATCTGGAACAGACAGAGCAGCAACTACACACCGAGACACTCCCACTGCAACTGTGACATTGTACATCACTTACCCCAATCCAGCAGGTTATCTCCTTTACAACTGGCTGTGACAAGCATCAAAAGACCAAGAATATTTACAAATATCTGAGGGCTGGATGTCAGGAGCGGGGGGGACAGGCTCTGCTCACTTGCTCCCTGGGATGGGACAAGGAGCAACGGATGTAAGCTGCAGCACAGGAGGTTCCACCTCAACACAACGGGGAACTTCTTTACAGTAAGGGTCCCAGAGCACTGGCACAGGCTGCTCAGGGAGGTTGTGAAGTCGTCTTCTCTGGAGATTTTGAAGGCGAGTCTGGATGCATTCCTCTGTTACCTAAGATAGATTGTATGGTCCTGCTCTGGCAGAGTAGTTTGCCTCGATCTCTTTGGATCCCTTCCAACCCCTAACAACCTGTGATCCTTTAGTTTTCCAGATCAAAAAACACCAAACACACAGGTTCACCCTTTCCTGGCCTACAGCAACAATCATCAGCTCTCCAAAGGCTTATGGGAAGCTTAGGGACTTTAAGTTGTAACCTTTGTTAAACTCTGAGAGCTAGCCTTTTGCTTTTTTAATCATATTGTCTACTTTCCCAGGCATAAAACAAGGCAAAATACTTGCCACTTTCATCAGAACTGGTCAGAAATTTGCAGCAGTACAAACCTGTGGACCAAAGCCACGAATCCTACAATATCTCAGGTCAAACATAAAAATACAAAACTTGAACACGTTCATCTTTTCCTGCTTCCTCCTCACATTGCACAGCTATTTTCCAGACAATGTCTCGTCTCACACAAGACTGCAAGCCCTCAACTTCTCAGAGCGTCAGTGTCAGCACTTTCTAGGGGACTTTGCAGTTGTTTCTCTCATCTGCATTTCTTTTTTTCACCATAGAAGACAATGAAACATGATGCAGAAGATGCTTCACTAGTTTAAGTGATAGAGGGGATAAGAAGGAGGAAAAAAATAGAGTAAATGTAAAGATTAACTATTCAGTAAACGAGAGCAAGAAATTGTACTATAACTCAAATGAAAATACTGAAATTATTTACAGGTAACTTCTTGGTCTGTAGCTTTCTTTTACCTAAGTGGTTTACCAAGGTTATCTGTTATCAAAACGTAACAATCTGAGTAGTAAGCTTCTAATGGTATATAACTATAGCTATAAGGTATGTCTAGAATTAATAGTGTGGGGCTTGATCACTGCTTGATGAATATCAAGACACTGATGGGTCTGGGGCAAGGCAGCTGGGGCAGCCCTAGGCCCACACATTGGGCACCAAACTGACAGGCCCAGCCTCAGGCAAAACAGGGCTCCTGTCAGGGCGTGGGTGCAGGTTCCAGAGCAGGATGAGCAGTTCTCTTGAGGGTGCCTCTCATATTTTTTCTAGATCACCTGCTATTATAAGAGGTTGTTCACAGGAGGATTTGCTGATAATAATTATGTTTTAACTTTTATTTTGCTTACAATGTTCTGTATTTCACACACGTCCAGATTTAAACTGCAGACATTTTGCTGTTATGCAGGCATTTTATTACTTAACTATAGTAAATACAAGATTTTGGGCTTTCACAATTAAATGAGATAATCAAATACCCTAGAGCAATGAACTCACTGAGATTAAGTTTCACATAGATCCCACTACTGACATACTGAAACCCTCATTAGTCTGTTTCTGAGGTGGGAAATTATTAATCCCTGCTGTAAAGATCCTGAAAGACCATGGCTGAAATAGATCAGAGTCAACTGTGGAGCCTTATTTGACTTCAACAGGTCCAGGTAACATGGACTCTAGAGGGCTAGAAGAAAGTTACCACTTCAAAAGTGGACCTCAACACACAGCCCTCAGCTAGGGTCCTCATTATTATTAATACAGAACTCCACATTCAGAGTGTTGCCTTACTGTTAAAAATACAGGTTAAGGTGCTGGAGAAGATCAGTAAGAAAAAAGCTCAAACAACTCAAAAAATGTCATGGTTGTGGGGCACAGGCTAGGCTGAGAATGTTTTGAGGTTATTGCTCAGTTAAACTAACAGAGACTAAAGGTACATTTATATTCCTCTAAAAATACCCATGTCTGCTGCCTCACCAGCTGTTACCTGCTAGAGGTCACTTTTTCAAACAGATGATCCCATCTCAATAGAATTTCAATTTGGTAAATACATATTTTAAATTATTGATCACCTAAATGGAGTTTTCTCATTAAAGTAATGAAGGGGTACCAAAGAAACTTCAGCACTGTCAGTCAACGTTGAGGTCTGAGAGTCTCTTTGTATGCAGCTGATGACAGAGTAGTCACCTTTGGTGACTTTCTCAGACAGCTAAAAGTAACTGGGACCTTCTGCTACCTTCTTCAGGTCAGTTTGGAGGCTCTCCCTAACCTTCTCCCTCCTGTGCTTTGTGAAAGTGCCCTGCAATAGTTGTAGCTCCTGACGTTCTCATCTTACTTGTATTTTCATAAAGGCAGAACAGCCCTTTACATTTTTCCCAACTGAAATGCAGCACTCATTTTGCTGACTGCTCTCTCCTAGACAAGCATTTTGAGAAGAAGAATAAACTGTGTCATGTGCAACGTGGTGGGTAACTGCCCCTGGAGAATGCTTTCCCTAAAATCAACACAAATTATTATCTGCCCACTCACTCACTCTTTCTGGCCATTTCAGAGTTAACACTCTAGTTTCATTCGAAATTTTAAATAAAGAATTGCATTGGATGCAGAACAACAATAAGACAAATCTGTATCATTTAATTTGTTTGCTGGACTAGTATATAACCTGCTGTATAAACTATTTTCCTTCTCTGCCTGTCTCCTGCTTCGACTGCTCCTTATTTCTCCTGCACTGGCTAATATCTGCACTAACCTTGACTGAGTAAATAACAGTTGCAGCCTTCTCAGTTTTCTCCCTTGTGGGGAGCAGTAAAAGATGGCTGTTAGCCCCTTCGGGGTTTCATCCAGGGGGGCTGAGGAACAATTCAGAGGGATCCCTGTGAGTGTCCTCATGTTATTTCTAAATTGTAACAGGCTGCCTAGGGGGGTTGGGCAGTCTCCCTCTCTGGAGATATTCAAAACCCACCTGGACATGTTCCTGTGTGATCTGGTTTAGGTGATCCTGCTCTGGCAGGGGGTTGTACTGGATGATCTTTCAAGGTCTCTTCCAGCCCCTGACATTCTGTGATGTTTATAAATATATTTTTGTGCATATGCATTGTATTACACACTTGTAAATTTTAGCTTACTGTAAATATATAGCTTCCTTTGCTTCTAAGCCATCTGAGCTGGTCTGGTATTTTTATTTGGGGGAGTAATTTCCACTCACTACACTCTTTGAAGCACCTGCCAGTTAGCTGCAGATCACCACATTTGCTCTGTGCCAAGGGAGGGGAAGAGGTTGCTTTTCACTGGTTTTGCAGGCTGTGTATCCCTGCTCACCAGTCTTGTTCACCAGGTGGCCTGTGCAAACCAAAACTGTCCATTGTCCAGGGCAGTACTTGTCAGGAGCTGAATGGACAACTACTGCCCTGAGCCTTATTACGCATCCTTCCTTCCCAGCCAGGTGCTATGCCTCACTGGTGTGGTCAGGAATGGAGTCAGCATAGGAATTTCCAGATACTCAATAAACTTCTAACTATATTCCAACTTAAATCTTAATCTTAAAAATTAAGCACAACACAGAGAGAAGTCCTAGACAAAGGATAAACGGGAAGATGCAGATCATTAGGAAACAAGAGCTAAAAGAGTCTAACATTCAAGTCTGTTTTCACAGTAGCTCCAGCCAGAGTGCATGGACAGAGAACAACTAGAACAATAACTCAATTTCCAGCTTCTATTATTGCCCACATGAAACCCCAGCAACCATACAGCATCACCTGCAGCATAAAGCTCTTTGCATGACCAGTGCCTCTGTGCAGTGTATTGAGTGCAGTAAGTCCCCACCTTGCAAGCTTTTAGGCACTGGAGAAGGCTCCCCTTTCCAAACACACAGCTTTTGAACAGAGGTCAAAACCCCCACAGAATCCACATCTCTGCTGACTGCTGTATTCTAAGATATGGAGATAGACTGAGATAGTCTGGAGAAGAGAAGGCTCCAAGAAGGCCTTATTGTGGCTTTCCAGTATCTGAAGGGGGCATACAAGAAAGATGATGATGGACTTTGTATGATGTCAGGTAGTGATAGGACTACGAGGAATGGAGCAAAACTAGAAGTGGGTAGATTTGGAGTGGTTGTTAGGTAGAAGTTCTTCCCTGTAACAGTGGTCGGATACTGTAAGAGGTTGCCCAGGGAGGTGGTAGAAGCCCCATCCTTGGAAGTTTTTAAGGCTAGGCTGGATGAGGCTCTGAGCAACCTGGTCTAATGTGAAGTGTCCCTGTCCATGGCAGGGGGTTTGAAGTGGATGATCTTTGAAGTCCCTTCCAACCCTGACACTTCTGTGATTCTGTGACTTACAGTGCACTCTGCCTGAGAAGAAAGATGAGAAGAGTAAAACCATACTCATACAAGGCAGAGAGGACAATCTGCAAAATGAACAGGGGGAAGAAGGGAGGGCTGTAGTCAGAGCTATAGTCAGAAGCTACATCAGTGCAAACCCAGTGGAAAGCATGGAGCTCTCAGTTGCTGCCCAACCTGAGATGTATCTTGAAAAAACAGAAAGTTGAGTTTGGCTGAAGAAACATTTTTGCCACAGGGAAATGAGACTGGGTCAGCTGCCACAGTCTAGATTGTGCAGGACTGAAAATCCAAAGACATCAGTTGTTCAGAAGCAACATGCCTTCAGTTCGCCAGCTGCAGCATAAGTTGACAACTGCGCTTTGGCAAGGAGGGACTCATCCTGCAGAAAACACAGCAAATTCATCATTATCTACTCAGTTTCCTGAAGAGGGACCTTGTCTGCTCAGTCAGACAGTATTCTGCTAGCTGACAGTCTGCTCTTCTTTGCTAAATCACATTTTAAAGATTACAGAAGTCCTTCATTCGGACTAGCAAGATTTGATAAGGTGACTCATGCTTAATAATAACCTGCTAACATGTATACTCTGAAATCATACAGTGGCTGGCAGAAACACAGGAATGCTCTGTAGCTTCAGTGTGAATAACACTGCCGTCTCAGCTGCTTTATAGATAGTGAAGCCTTAACACTTCCTGCGGTTCAGAGGCCAGCAATATCTAATTCAGGATGAAGCACATCTGGGTGTTGGAAATTCACTGAGCTATCTGGACTTTAAATTAAGAATCTCATTTTATGGCTTGTCTAGGTTTTACGACCTCATTTATAACATGTCGTTGTAGTGCCTAACGTGTTCTGTGTACAGAACACATGCTTATGCCAGAGGGCATTATTGCTGCAAAACCACTCCTTGAGATCCATTGATGCATTAACTGGAACACCACTTAATCTGGGAAAGAGGAGTATTTTCTATATCCAGAACTAAGGTTTTGTCCTAGGAGATCTACTTGGCAACCAAAGGGTAATGAAAACCAGCAACATCTAGAGAGCATCCCTTTTCCATGTTGAAGCACCTGACTTGGCTTAGCTGGTTTCATGCACGCAAAATTCTTCCTGATTTTATACACAGCGGTAGCAACAGGTCATTCATTATGACCCAGACAAAAAGAACTGACAGGCAAGTTTCAGGATCAACAGCAGCTGGGAGCTGTGGCCACCATGACCCTTTTCCCTTACCCTATGCAGAGAATGAACAAATGCCAGTAGTACTTTGGTACTTCATCTACCTTCCCTCCTTTGTTTCCTTGCACATGAGAGTGTTGCAGTGGAGTCTCGGTTAGGACCTCATGGGAAATTCTTCAGAACAAATGGAGAAATATGCGATGTGGCTCACCCAGAAAGGAAGTAGTGGAGGTGAGCATGCAGTGAATACAACAAAATACAATGAAGCAGAGGTGTGCAGTGGGAATTGGGTGTCCACCAGCAGTGTCTCTGCACACTGGAACATGTAGACCTGCAGCTTAGGAAGGGTGACGGGTGCGTTTTTTGTTGTAATGAAGGAAACTCGTTGGGATCCTGCCCTCTCGCAGGCAGTTAGCAATGGATTTCCTTCCCAGAGGAAAGTCAGACAAGACATTGCAGACTAACTTGCATCACACATGGGTACGTTTGAAATTCTATTACCACTGGTGATTATTAGCATTTCAGGGACTCCCATGCTGATTTTTTTTCAAAGGAACAGCATAGCCTTGGCTACCCAAAACAACTCTTGGGACATAATCTTAAGGCTGATACTACTGACAATTTTCCTAGAAGCCAAAGACTCTTAAGTAAGACTACTCTGCAAAAACTGCTTTTGTTAGTAATAAAAAGTAATCTTTTTATCTCATAGCTGTATAAAACTCTAAAACTGGAATCCCTAAACATTAAAAGGCAGGTGTACAACAATCTGAACTTACTCATTTTACACAGCACAGATTTCAAACCAATCTAACAACAGCTGAAGTCTGACCTTTAGGAGTTTTTAAGAAGAAGCAATGTTTTAATAGCTTCTAGATTCAGAGCTCCAAAATCTTTTTGTGTTGGGCTCTGCTTTCTCATAATAGCAAAAGATGCTCAGAAAGTTTCAACTCTTGTTTCCAGCCTCTCTGCCTTGGGAAACTTGTTGAGCTGTTACTTTGCCACCATCTGAAGGGGAGCATTGCTTCATTTTGAAGGATCTTTGTGTTCATACTTGGAAGTAAGGAAACGTAATTGCTAGCTTACAGGCTGAGAGCATTGTGAATTGAAGTTTGGTCACCATGGTGTTAAGGCTCAATCTCATTCAACATTTTAGCCAAAAGGCTTCTCTTCTTATTAGCAGTTCTTAAGCCAAATGCTTAATGTTGCTTAAGGACTGAAGTTAGCAGCTGCAGAAATCGAAGTGTCCTTTTGTAAGAGAAGACAGAGAAGTACTGAGGACCCCACAAGGTCCTGCTGTGGTTTCAGAGACCCTGCTAGCCATTAGTTAGGGACTGAAGGCATTATTTCTCCTTCCTAAAGTAAAAGCCTGAGGCAGATTCAACAAGAGCTGCTGCCTTCTTCAGACAGCACTCTCCGAATGCAAGAGGCCCCACCCGTGCAACAGAGCACCCCAAATAATGCCATTGTTAAACTACCTTCCCTATATCCTACATGGGGACTACAGCTAACAGTGGGGTTGAAGGTCAGCCTCTTTGCCCTCAGGATCTTTATTTCTTCACTGATATTGCTAAGGTTGTCATCAACTTCTCAAAGGCCTGTAATGGTCAGCCACTCATTCCAAACAGAAACTGGAAGAGTTGGCAATACATCAGTGTATTTTCTCTAATTTTAGACTTAAGGAGTACAAAACTCATATGCCAAGTCAAATATTATTTAATTTACTTTCTGCTTGAAAGAAAGACAATGAAATAATAGGAGAAAGATAGGAAGAAAGCACATAGGAAATAATGACATTTTATAGACAGGGTATGAATCAGCTAGGTCTCAAACTTTAACTTGGGGCAAAGGGGCAGACCTCCATCCCTGACAGAAATTGCGCATGGTTCCTTTTAGTTAGAAAACCATGTTTTTAATTGAATGCCTCTCCAGAAACAAAAGGGTATAAATTACAGAGAAAAGGCTCACAAATTCTGGCAAGTTCTGCAAGCCTGTGAGATAGTTTGGCAACATCATGTATCCTTAAACTAGAGAATAATTCCTGTGGCTATGCTTCTCTGACACTGTTTTCTTAAGACTTTTGTACAGTCTCCAGCTGGTATCTTCAAGGGAAAAACAACCTCTGACCCTAACAAAATCATTTACTATTTCCAAATTATGTGAGCTTACACTATTTGTTCATGGTTTTAGCTCTGTAAGAAGAATTGGTTTAGAAATAAAACCATTCTCGCAGCAGGAATGAAACAAAGCCTTCATACTATTTTTGCACTTCAACAATTTTAGGCTGAACCCAAGTTTTTATGATTCAGTCACTTATGTCACACCTTTTGTGTGTCTCAGAGATTCTGTACTTCTGGGCTTTCCAAAGACAGTAGGAGCTCTGCTATTGAATAAGCAGGCCAGAGTTTCTCCCACATTATTTCTATCACCAATGAGCAGCACCAAAAATGCTTTCCTGAGATGAGAGTGCAGGAGGAAGTAGGAAGAAAAAAATAATCTCACATCTTTCTGGGAAAGTAGTGCTGTTCTCCATTCATAAAAATCTCAACAGTTGGCTGTCACACTTGCTCCATGAGACCACAGCTCCTCCTCAGCTGATGGTTAGTTGTCAGAGAAGATGCTCTCTTCTTGCCAAGTGTGGCATGCCTTCAACTACAGCCGTCATCACAGCAAGCCTGAGGAAAGCAGCAAAACTTACTTGCTGGTGAAACTCACTCAGCTGGCTGAGAAAAGAAAAACGATTTGACTGGGCAACTGTTTGGGGGTTTCCCAGCCTTTTTGCTTGGATGAATATCACAAAATTAAGAGCCTCCCAAATCCACTGACAGAAGATTGGACTGTGGAATGCTTTGGGGACTCAATCCAAATGTAATGCTACAAGCACCACTGCTTCTATTTTTGTATTTTTCCCTCAGCACCCACTAAAAAGGAGCTGTGTGAGCCTTACCCCTGCATAGCATGGCTGAAGGGTCATAGTGGGACCAAAAGAGCATCAAGAGGAGAAACAGGTGAAAAGGGAGATCGGATGGTACTGCAAATCTGAGACATCTGAGCAGGACTGTGTCACCTAAGAACCTCTCTTCTTATCCAGATGTCGAAGTCTCAATTTAAGATTCCTCAGACTGGCCTGTTTCTCATTCCATTCCTCCCTAGCTCACTGCGACTCTTGATAGCTGTTTAGACAAGTTAATTCCTTATCATGAATCCTCTACTAAGCCACTCCCTGTGCTGGTGCTTCCCAGTACTGGGCTTCCATTCTTAGTCTGACTTGGTTGTCCTCATTTGCAGTAAGCAGGATCATTAGGGAACAGTACGTAAACGCACGGGACTGCTTCTTCTTGCTGAGGAAGGATCTTCTTTCCAGGCAATATGTCAAAAGTAAGCTTTCTACGGTTAATGAATCTTATCTGCAAAGTTTCTGAGCACCTCTAGCTCTACAAAAATCAAAGCACTTGACGGTGCCACACTTCCTTTTTTTAACCTTAAGTCTCCTCTGCATATCCCATGAAGGACATGTCCTGCCATGTTCTTCCCAGAAGCTCTGTAGGACTAAAGTAATCCTGTAAAATACTCACCCCCCACACTGCTGAGAAATGAGCACTCTACAACTGAACCCAGGAAAGATTTTAGGATTTTGAAAGCACTGTATCATGTAAACACAGCTGACAGTGCTTGAACAGTGTAAACACAGAAGATGGAGAAACCCTGCTTTAGTTCAGTATCTAGCAAGTGCACCCCTGAAACTTCCAAACATCCTTTCTGCTTAATGCAGACACTTCCCACTGTGGTCTGCTGTGAAGACCTGAGAGACAAGATGGACTCTGCCCTGTTTTTTAAGCTGTGTCTTCAGGCAGAACTAATGAAAGCCAGTTTTAGCACTGGTACTTCTAAGACTTACAGACTGTTAGACAATCTATCTGACGACCATTGTGTGCCCCCAGGTTAGTGACACAGGCTGCCGTGAACTGTGACCTAACATGGAAATAATTTCCCCCCTTTACTTACACTCTGTGAGCTGCATTCAGATTTGATGTTTCACCTCACCAATGTGCAATGCTGGGCAGTAGTTGTAGCTGCTTGCATCATGAAATCTAGCTTGCCTATCTCATCTCTTCACAGTAAATACCTCTGCCTCAGCACTCTAGTTCAAGTTGCAGCTCACTGTCAAAATTCAATGAGTAAGCACCTCCTTGGAAAAATGTTTGGGGATTTTTTTTACATACATATGTACCACTGGAAGCACAAAACTGTGTGCTCAGTGTGCATATGTGGATTTGGTTTTGTCTGCACCTTAACTTCCAAGTCTGAGAGTGAAAAGAAGTAGAAATGAACTTTGAAGTCTCACCATGTCACCAAACAGTTTTCAAAAGATTACTCCCACATAACAGTTTTAGAAATGCTTACAGCAGTGGCAGAGTTTTGATGGCTGGAAGACACAATCAGTTTTAAATGTCCTTGAACTGAACCCACAAATCAAATTCTGCATTACTGAACTGCTAAAGCATCAGGCTCCTCCTGCAGCTAGGAGGAACCCAGCACAGCCTCACCCTTCTTCAGACCATTACTGGATTTACATTTCAGAATACTGTCTGCTGCAGTGGCCAAAAATGACCAAATACATGTACGATCCAATACCTATATGTGTTAGGAATGCTACTATACAAACCAGAACTTTCAAAATAGAAATACATCCATTGGACCAGCTCAAATCTTGCTTTTAAAAGCATAAATGGTCTAATCATCCTAGAAGAAACAATGATTTATTCACTGTTTACTCTATACACTGTTTAGCATTTGTTTCTACACTGATGGAAAATTCTCCAGAGCAAAAGTGCAGAGAGACTAAACATTTTCAGTTGCATTCATGGTTTTCTCCTCTAGCAACAGCGGAGAAGATGTAGCAAGAAAAAGGATTAGGGCAAAAACCATCCTGGATATATGCCCATGGAAGGCTGTGCAACTACCACTTCTTTGCATTTAGCTCTACTTAACTTGCCTTGGAGGTTGTAATGGGTCTGACAACGAACTTTTTCACACCTTCAAACATCCTATGTCCTTTTCATAAACTATCTTCCTACAGCAAAGTCAAACTGAAGGTTTCTAGCTCTGACACTTTTATCACTGCACTGTTGCTCATTGCATGAATACAGGTAGGATCACTGCTGCACAGTAACAGAGAGGTGTTGTGAAGCAGCCAAACCATCCACCATCCAATTTACTTATGAAAGCTTAATGTAATATCCAACGAGATGAAGACTTCACTGAGCTCAGTGGTCACTGAACCCAGCCCAAACATCTCTTTTGTAAGAAATATGGAGAACTCCTGTTTTACTAAGGAATAATGTTGCTGCGGCCACTTCCCTGGATGGATGAATTTTGATCTTTCTTCTTTGGGGAGCTAGAACCAATTTAAATATGCCTCTACACTCATATAATTATTGTATTATTATATTTGATAGATGATATCTTTAACTGAGTCCCTGTAGTAAGCCAGATTCTCTTGCTTTGAGTTCAGATGTTGCCTACCAAAATTTAATACAAAAATATAACACCCTCCAAACAAACAAGCCAGAAGAAAAAACAGTAGGACAAGTGATTTACCATGCTCTGGTTCCAGTAAGCATTTTCTGAAAAATTCAGCATGAGTGGGTAATCCCACATACAGCAGCACCTGCTCTTTCCAGAGCTTTGCAGGTCATGTGCAAATACACTGGCTGTGCTCCATCAGTTGTGGAGGTGTGTTATAGCTCTGTAAGATAGCCTTTTTGGAGCTCTTTGGTTTCTGGTCCAGATTTAGATTTTACTCAGGAATTTCCAACTGCTCATGAGAGCCCAAAGCCACCTTTGTAGCTCTCAGAACAGGGGTAGTAAGGGAGTCATGTCTCCAGGAAACAAGAATAGTATCTCTTGCTCCATTTCTATCAATTCAGCATCTCTTAGAAGCATCTTTTAATGACTGCAAGCTGTGCTTCATACAGGAGCTGGCAACTTAACTGAGAGCAAGCTACAGGGGGAGGGTTGAGTGGGGAGGGGAGAGTAGAGTGGGGCAGGGTGTGTGACAAGAGTAACATGGCTTTCCAGAGCAAATACAACGTATTCCTAGTTTGCTTTTACCAGAATTGGGTCTTGCAGTAACCAAACAGGGACTCTCAGGTACCTCTAGCACTTGATGCAGAGCCTCTGACATAAAAGCTGCTCTGGCAGGGAAGCAGAAATGACAGTGTCAGAGAATTCTGCTTCCAGCAAACACCTTAGCAGAATCACAGAATTACAGAATGGTTTGGGTAAGAAGCTACCTTAAATATCAGCAAGTTCAAATCACCCTGCTGTGGGCAGGGACACCTTCCACTAGACCAGGTTGCTCAAGGCTGCATGCAACCTGGTCTTGAACACCTCAAGGGAAGGGGCATACTTAACCTCCCTGGGCAGTGTGTTCCAGTGTCTCACCATTCTTGCTGTAAAAAAGCTCTGCTGAAACATAGCCTCCATGAGCCTTGTCACTCTGATTGTCAACAGCAAGGTCAGCATAAGCATGATGGTGACATCAGTGTACACTGCTATCCCATGCAAACAATATGACAGCTCAGTCACAGTATGGAGCGTGGAGTATGGAGAAGATGCCTGTGCTTTAGGGTTAGTAAAACCTTGAAGGTAGTTTTACTGTAGCCTCAAGTCAGTCTTGGCCATCTCACATACTTCACTCACTCTGCATTCAGCAAAGGGTATTTTAAAAGAAAGACTACATTTTCTGGTAAATCATTTCCAAAAGGTAAATCAACAATAAGACTTTACAGTGCTGAATGTTTGGAAAAAAGCTCAGCTCTTACTTAGCTACCAGGGAGTTTATGCATTGCGGTTTGGTTATTTCGTGTTGTTTATTAAAATCTGTTTCAAAACCACATCTTTCTTCCCACCCTTTCTCAGGATGATCTAAATATAAAACCACACTATAGCAAAGATGCCAGCATTTGCTTTAGCCCCCAGTTTGCAACCATTTTTTAAAGGAGAAATGGCACCACATGTTCAGAAAACCTTTAAAGCATGTGATTTCCTGAGTTTACAGCAGTGTGTGTGTGTTTGTCTGTGTGTGTGTGTACTTTAATTTTAGAATTACAATGAGAAGAACGAAGCACACACAGCCTGAAGGCAAGATGCTTTCCCCATTTTTTTGTCTTCCTAGAAATTTTATTAAGAGAAAGCCTGCATATAATTTACTAAAAGGAAAACAGGAATATCAATGCTGACTTGCATACAAATTATAAAGACCAAACCCTTCCATCTTCTCAGTGGAAAAGCAAAGCCTTCAATCCCAGCCCAGATAACTGTTCCATCCTATTCCTCACAAGCAAATGCAAAACAGCTTCTGCCAGCAGAAGGCTTTACTGCACCAGGTTCAGTTGGTATTTTCATTTGTGGGATTTCTCTCACTCCATGGCTTTCCTGAGCTAAAGGAAGAGGTAAAAATGCAACTATGGCACTATTGAAAACACATGTGGCTAAACAGTGCAAATGCAAATGAAACTACATCATCAACCACCTACACAAAACAGAGGTCTTTTTTTTTTCTGTGGGAAATTAGAACAATCACAGCAACTCAGCCCTTCCATGTGAGGACGAAATTTCACTTTCTTATACCAGCATGTAATTCTTAATTCTTAGCAAGGAAAGCATTCTAAAACTGTCATTATGTGCTTTTCTTATTATTAGCCATTATCCTTATCACTAAGCTATTGGTGCCAGGCTGAGGTCTTGCCTTGAAAGTGCTTTCTAAAACCTACCAAAAAAACCCAAACCAAAGCTTGAAGAGTTGGAAGAAAAAGAGACTTGAAGAAAAATACAAAACACAAACAGTAACAGGCTTCTATCCAATTTTTCATAACAGATCCCTGGCAGCTGAGTCCCTAGTAAAGTTCCTAGGCAAAATTTGGACATGATGTAGAAAAAACAGTAATATGAAAGCTGCTCCAGAGATGAGCCAGTAAAAGCAAGGATTTCCACTCAAATGTAAGCTAGTCAGAAATACTGAGCAACAACATCCTGAAGTCAACACCCATTAGACTAAAAATGCTCCATCCAACTATGNTTGGCTCACATTGAGCTTCTTATCAGTAAACACACCCAAGTCTCTTCAGAGCTATTCTCAAGCCAGTCTGCACTCCTCCTGTATTTGTGCCTGGGAATGGCCCAACCCAGATGCAGGGACCTTGGACCTGGACTTGTTGAACTTCATGCAGTTGGTACTGGCCCACTTCTCAAGCCTGTCAAGATGCTTCTGGATGGCATCTCTGCCCTCAAGTGAGTCCAGTGCACCACACAGCTTAGTCACCAGCAAACTTGTTGCAGGAGCACTCAATGCCACTGTTCCTGTCACTGGCAAAGACGCTAAACAGCACTGGACCCAGTACAGATCCCTAAGGAACTTCACTTATCACTGGTCTCCACCTGGATATTGAAACACCCATTTATAGCTGTCTCTCTCACATAATATAATCGATTCAGATTAACCTATATCTGTCATTCCATGCTTCTGTGAAATTTAAAAAAAAGTTTATAACAGATTTCATTTTGAGATTGCTAAGATAGGTTCATTGAAAGTACCCAAAGAGACCAAAGCCTCATGGTGCTGTACCTACATACAGGTGAGGAGTTGCTGGCAAGCACACAGCATAAGCAGTCTGACTTGCTGTGACTTGATGGGAGAAAGCAGGGAGCAAGCCACAGCACAACATAGAGATCTCAGGGACAAAGCCTGCAGGTCTGAGTTCAGCAGGACCAGACTACAAAGGCTTCAATGTATGTACATGGAAAAGGTTCCTTGGCTGGCTCATTCAAACTAAACCCCAGTTCTTAGATGCATTTAAGTAATCAAAAGGATGCACAAGGATTGAGCAGCATTTTCAGAGGTTTCTGTAGGCATGTAAACAGCCAAAAATCTGATCCCAAATGCCTAAAAAAAAAAATGTCAAAGCTTTACATCGGCAAGCTGAACATAAATTCCATCTAAACGTGAGGAGGAACTTCTTTAATTGAGGGGTGACAGAGTACTGGAAGAGGCTGCCCAGAGAAGTGGTGGAGTCTCCATCTCCAAAGACATTCCAAATCCTAGATGTGTTCCTGTGTGACCTTCTTTAGGTGAGGCTGCTCTAGCACAGAGAGTTGGACTTGATGATCGCCAGAGGTCCCTTCCAAACCCTACCATTCTGTGACACGTATCCAAACTAAATAAAATGTTTCAGAGCTTTGTCCAGAAGAGCTAAATTTAAGTTCTCAAACGGTTTTTGTTAACATCATTGCAAGATTTGGCATGCACAACATGGAGATTTAGGGATGGTGCATGACTAAGAAACAGAGAGAAAGCCCAGAGTATTAATGTTTTACATAAAGAGGCACTGTTGGCTGGCACACAAAAGAAGATCTTGGAAGAAAAGCTCCACCTATTATGAAGGACTCTCAAGAACTCTCCCATTTCCTCTTGGAAATTCAAAACCAGAAATGTGGCCCTTGGAGAACTGGAGTTCAGAACAACATGCTCTTACACTGATGAAAGTTTGGCAGAGCAAATAAAAATAGTTCATCATGGAATACATAAACTGGAAGTGTGTATATCCCTATTCCAGTAGCTGTAGACCTCATTGCTGTCTACAGGTACCTGAAATTGATGCTGTAGAGAGGTTGGTGTTGGTCTCTTCTCAGACATAATTAGTTATAGAACAAGAGGGAATGGCCTCAAGCTGCAACTAGGTAGGTTTAGACTAGATAGTAGGAAAATTCTTTTCGCAGAAGGAATGGTCAGGCATTGGAATGAGCTGCCCAGGGAAGTGGTTGAGTCACCAACCCCGGATATGTTTAAAAATAATTTGAATGTGGTGCTTGGGAATATGGTTTAGGGTGCACCTTGTAGAGTAGGGATATGGGTCAGATGTGGTGATCGTGAGGGTCTTTTCCAACCTAAGTGTTTCTGTGATTCTGTGATTCTACATATGCAAAAATCCCAAATATGTTTATCAAGTACTGTCCCATTGTTGCACTGCACATTTTTGTAAGTCTGTTCTTGATATGCTTCATCAGTAGTGGATCTGTTACACCAAACAGATGAGGAAATTCTTTCCAAAATTACCCATCCCTGCTTGTACTGGTTCGTTTCATGCTTAGAGTGAGAAATGGCTCCAGACAAAATGCATGCTAGTAGAAACAGCTGAACAGAAGTAATTATAAGCAGGACAGTAATTCATTTTAAGATACACATCTCAAAAGCACACCACCAACCTCCTTCAAGAACTGCATCCAGATAAACTTCATCTCTCCAAAGATAACAGAAAAAAACCCCCACCTTTAAAAATACAAATCTGTGGCACTCCAGACTTTCTCTTCACTTGCCAAATAAAAGACAGACAAGAAACCAAAATATTTCTTAAAACACAGTGCATTTCAAAGATACCAGAAGATATTTTACTACATCAGTTTGACAGTGTTTCCAACTAATTCTTTCTTGTGGTCATATTTATTCCAGCCTTTGAATATAGTTAGTAGAAAATATATAGCCATTACTCGCTCAGAAATAAGAAAAAGAAACCTTTATCCCATAAATATGAGCTGAAATGTCATATGCCTCGGACATTAATATCAAAATCTAATTTGGTCTAATCCTCTCCAGATCTGAATAACCTATCATCTGGATGAAGGGATCGAATGCAATCTCAGTAAACTTGTGGATGACACCAAGTTGGGTGGAAGTGCTGAACTCCTTCAAGGAAGGAAGGCTCTCCAGAGGGACTTGGGCAGGCTGGATTGATGGATCAAAGCCAACTGTGTGAGCTTCAACAAGGCCAAGTGCCAGGTTCTGCACTTAGGTCATGACAACCCCATGCAACACTGCAGGCTGGGGCTGAGTGGCTGGAAACCTGCCTGGTAGAAAAAGAACCTGGGGATGCTGGTTGACAGCCAGCTGAACATGAGCCAGCAGTGTGCTCAGGTGATCAAGAAGGCCAACAGCATCCTGGCCTGTATAAGAAATAGTGCCAGACTAGCATCAGACTTAGAAGATGATTGTCTCCTTGTTTTCAGCATTGGTAAGACCACACCTCAAATAGTGTGTTCAGTTTTGGATTCCGTACTACAAGAAAAACACTGAGGTGCTGGAGCTGTTTCAGAGAAGGGCAACAGAGCTTATGAAGAGTCTAGAGAACAAGTCCAACAAGGATGGCTGAGGGAATCAGTGCTGTTCAGTCTGAAGAAAAGGAGTCTAAGGTGAGACTTTATAATTTTCTACAACTTCCTGAGAGGAGGTTGTAGTGAGGTGGGTGTTGGTCTCTTCTCCCAAGTAGCTGTCGTGGTAGGCCTAAATAGGCCAAGTGGGCTTGTACATGTCCTGGCTTGCCCAAGCATGCTCCCCTGCTCCCCCCTCCTTCTGTGCTGGGGGTGGTGGCCACGGAAAAGGGGACAAAAGCCCCAGCTTCACCTAANTTTTGCCTGTTCCCCGTATGTGTAAATTTCCAAATCATGCGTTTTGAACCTTGTAAATGTTTTCTGGCGAGATTTAATGTTAATAAACAGTTTTCATAGTTATTAACAATCTGACTGGATATCAAAAATTATCATTGTTAACAGCGAAACAGTTTTCACTACAGTAGCAAGCAACAGAGCTAGAGGAAATAGCCTTAAGTTGCACCAAAGGAAGTTTAGCCCGGACATTTAAAATGTTCTTCAGTGAAAGGGTTGTCAAGCACTGGACAATCCAGGACAAACAGGTTGCCCAGGGAAGTAGCTGAATCATCATCCCTGGAAATATTTAGAATACATGTAGGTATGGTGCTACAGGACACAGTTTAACAGTAGACTTAGCAGTGTTAGGCTAGTGGTTGGACTCAATAGTATTAGAGGTCTTCTTTAGCCTAAATGACTCTATGACTCTACTAGCAATTAATAACAAATGCTTGCAAACATGCCAAGAACAACTAAGGATCACAATACATGCAACACAGAGCTTTCTAACACGCAGTTACTAATGTAATTTTGTAACTGTGTGATGGACAGTATTTGTATTTAAAGCCAGATGGGTCTCTTGCACAGAATCTGTTTGTGCAGAGTCAGCAGATGAGTTGTTTGGAGGCATAATCCAGAACCTAGAAGGGCTATTTTGGGATTATACTGAGGAATGATGCAAACTCTTCTTTAAAAATAATTTTTAAAAAGCCCAACAAACAACAACAGCAAACAATCAAAAAGGAGAAAAGGTGAAAAAGAATATGCTGACATTAATACAAGGGCTAAATGTACTGAACTGTCCTGAGCAGCCTTCTTGAATTTCTGTTGACATTTTTCCAAAAGGACTTCTTTGGCAATGTGCTTGGACAGCTTCCTTTCACCTTCTCTCAAAAGAGCTGCTCCAGTCAGAGACATTGATTACTTACTATTATGGTGAGTCCAAAAGAAAGAAAAAAAAAGTCTGTATTGTCTGGTACTAATGCCTCACATCACTCTTTAGATATCTGCAAACATGGCTGGCTTCTTCCCGTTGTAAACCATTACCAATGAGAGACGGATGGTGAGGGGAGCAGTGAAAATTACTACCACCAAACCCAGCAGGGATACTGTCAGTAACTCTCTTAGCTCTTGCTCTGATTTTGACAAGGTAAGATGTCCTTTCACCCTGCTGTGAACTACGACGTCCATTCTCAGCACTGGAGCAACCTGAGAAATAAGCAAAAGGGACAATTCCCCCCTGACTTTCATCAGATCTCAGTGCTGAGCTGATTTTCACGTCTGTTTTGCACTAAGACCATTTCAACTTTAGCTGCAAGCACCTCAAGAACCAGTGCCACATGAAAGCAGGAGAAAACAACATCTACCAAATCCAAAGGGCAAACCTTATTCTCTCTCCTCCCCACTTCCACCTGCCTAACTGCAAGTAGAAGGTGCATGCTGGCACCAAAAGAGGTGGGACAGGAGATTATTATGACTGAAGTGAAGGGAAAAGTTAACAGTGTCCCTGCTAC
This sequence comes from Ramphastos sulfuratus, assembly GCA_013399055.1. Classification (NCBI taxonomy): domain Eukaryota; kingdom Metazoa; phylum Chordata; class Aves; order Piciformes; family Ramphastidae; genus Ramphastos; species Ramphastos sulfuratus. Next base: position 9,343 of record WBNM01042500.1, on the reverse strand, counting down.
ATTCAGCTTACTAACACTACTGATGGCTGCCAGTTCAGTCTGAGGTTTCACCAGCATTTGCCTACTGAGATGACACTGAATGGTCAGAACACTTTGGCACCTCCAGACAGAGTTTCACGGCATGCACAAAGCTGAAAACAATGCTGGAAAGCAGCCTCTAGCAAAATAGCTCCATTTATGGGGACTTTGCAGGTGTGCCAGGTGGAAGGGCACACTTCACTCTCTCTCTTCTGAGGGTACAATATGCCCCTGTCCTGGCTGGACAAAAAGCTGGAAGCAGTTTCTGGCCCACACTTCCCCGTGGTGATTAGAAAAATAAATGTTGCTGCACCCAGCAAACGAACACAACTTAGTCTTGCAGGACACATGTAGATTTTTTTCTGTCATCTACAATACAGACAAACTGATGTCTCTGCAATCACCTTTCCAAGCCTAAGTTTTGATACAGTGAAAACACCAGTGCTGAAATGTTGCTTCTGAAGAGGTATGAGTATTAGCACTTCTGTAACCATGCCTCTTTGTAACCAAACCACAACAGCCAACCTCCATGAAAGCAACTGCTCTGAAACAAAGCACTCAAAGGCTTTAAGAAACACAATAGGACATCTGAGAAGTACGAGCATCCCAAATTATATTTGCAAAGGGCAAGCTCCACATTGCCGGCTTCACAAAGCCCACCAGCTGCAGGAGATAAACCTGAGCATCTGTTTCCCCTTCAAACACCTTTCATAAATCAGTTAAAAACATAAAGTGTGGCCCTTGGAGGTGGTGCCACCTTTGTGGAAATCAGTTTCATTTGAGCTCCACCAGCATTACACTACAGTGAAGTTTAACGAAGCAAACCAAAGAAAACATTTAGGGATGTCAGGGGAAATTTAACCTACTTACTCTATACCAGACTGGAACAAAAGGGCCTAAGAATACTTCTAAAATAGATACGAACAAAAATAAACCCTTACAGAGTATTTTAAAAGGTTTGTGTTTAGAATAGCTGCACAGCACAAGAATAAATCTGCCAAAAGTGAAAAGGCAAGAAATCAAAATCTCTTGGCTGTACAATTCTGAAAGATAACGGAGAAAGTGAAAAGATTTCTCTCTCTGCAGCACAGCTGTGCAAGGTAAACATTTTGCCACTAAGCACACTGTATTTGGTAGTTAGCCATTTTTTAAAATAAAAGTTATTTAAAGGTAGATCTCCTGCTTTTTCAGATTTGGAGTCCAATCCAATGGAGAGTGCAAGAAAGGTAGTATAGGATGAAGGAGGGCAATACGTGGGACAAACACATCATTTGGCAGGNCCAATTAGCTCAAACCGGCACAAGTGGTTCTGTGCCAGCAACTGGAATTGATACATGAGCTAAGGCTGTGAAGATACAAGGCATAGAGAAGAAAACCTCTCTCTCACTGCCCTCCAAATGCATGGAGACCATTCAGGTCAGCACCAGAGACTACCTCACTGCTAAGCTGACAGTGCCTGCTTATCACTGAAACATGGTGCAAAGCTGAACCACAGCCACAGCTATGCAACATCTAATGTTAGGTTCGTCTAGAGTGGTATCATTCGCAGGTCCGTTTTGCTGTCATTCTTTATTTATTAGTTTCAGGCTTTGAAAAATAAGCAACCCACTTCTGATACCTATGGAATATTTTTGATTGCAGCAATGTACAATGTCTGTGATACCAGCATTTAACGTTAGGAAAAGACTGACTTAAGAAATTGATGTTAGCAAACATCCCCACCTCCCCCAACAAAAAACAAAAAACAACCAAAAAACCCAAACAAATCACAGATATATTTTAAACAACTATCTATGAAGAACACAAGTAGTAATGTTATCACTGGGCTAAACTGTCCATTGAAACAGAGCAACACTGTCACCTGCCCCTGCTTTAACAAGTGTTTCCACACAAAGACCAACTTTTCTAATTACTATTATGAAATTTGCTCTTTAGCCAACTAATTCACTGACTGTCAGCTTCAGCAAGATTCACGTCTGCCTGTAACCTTCTTCATGTTTCCTCATAGCATGACTGCCCCAATACAATGCTAGCAGTTCTAGTACACGGCATCTAGGCATGGAGAAATATATGACACATTTAGGCCTGTACAGAGAGACTGGTGGAAGGCAAGATGAAGTTTTGTTGCCTGGCTCAGCTTCACCAGCTCCATCCGGCCGCTGAACACATACTGCTGCCATGCATGTTACAGCTTGGGATGCGCAGTTGCCTGGCACATGCTAGATGCTGAGTGATGCAAAATCATGAGGATACTCACTTATTTTCCTTGCACTTCCTCATTCGTGCCACATTAAAATCCTTTGTCACTGAGTTTAACATAAGCAAGACATATTTTGCTAGTGTGATAGCCTGGTCTTGGTATCAGGAGGTGATTTTGGTCAGAGTGCAAGAGCTGGAGTAGCACAAAGCGGGGGGAGGGTGCAGCTGGGGGCACTCTTGGTGAGTTACACATGCACAGATGCCTGTAAAATTAAATTCGTGATGCTTGTAAACCTTCTCAAACCACTCTTATCACAGACAACCAAGGATTACCCTTTATGCCAGTTTTTAGAGGACCTTCTCTAGTAACTGTGAAGAAGCTGGCAACCAGACAGGCTGTGGGTTTCATTTACAGCAGTAAAAGTTCCCGAAAAACTGCTCTCCCCAACAGTCTGCAACTTCCCACTCCCAGCCCACTCAATCCCCAGCATGCACTGCAGAGGCCCTTAAGAACGCAAAACAAGCCAGGATCAAACAGGACTTTGTCAGAGCAAACACTGTGTCTTGCCGTAGGGAACGCATGGTCATTGTCTCCAGCAGCCCAGGTTACTCCAAGCTCTCTAGCATAGCAAACAAATGCATCCCATAAGGAAGAGCAAAACAATGTTCCATGTCTGTCAGCAAAATGCAAGGCATATTGCTTTGCCTGATGGCCTGCATGCTGCAGGTGCAGTGGAGTGCATGAGGTCCACATACTCCACACATGGCAAATTGTACATACCCTGATGGGGATGAGGCAGCACCAAATGCACATTCCATTGCCTGTTTCTTTAAAAATTTTGCTGTCTAGTTGTATTCCCTTTCCCCTCAAGGTATTACTAGCTAAGATACCAGCTCCTAGAAGACACTGCTGAACACTGTTTTCACCTCTTACCAAAGAAACCTATAATGTCGGCCCTGTCCGGGTCCAAAGGGTATTTCACTGGAACAGGCTGCCCAGAGAGGTTGCAGAGTCTCCTCTGGAGACTTCAAAACCCACCTGGACACATTCTCATGTGTCCTAGTCTAGGTGATCCTGCTCTGTTAGGGGAGTTGGACTCAATGATCTTTCAAGGTCCTTTCCAAGCCATAACCTTCTGTGATTCTATTGCACTCCCAGACCTTGCGGAACCGAGAGCCAAGAAAGCAACAGGAGCGAGTTACTGACAAAATGTCAGGACAGTCTGTGGTGCTGTCCAGGTGCAGGTTCTTTTGCAACTGTTCATTCATGTTCCCACTCCTTTATTGTTCTTACTGCATATATCCTCCATGACGCAGTTTAAGAGCATGAACCCTGATCTTGGGCATTGCCTGGAAGCCAACTGTGGTGGCTCAAGCACTCATTAAGATCACAAACCATTCCTGCACCACCTTTCTTTCTGTACTCTTCCACCTGGAGAAGTGGAGATTTCATCAGAACTGCAGTAAATGACACTCTACAGCAGTGGCATTGACCAAAATACATTGCTCACTATTTTTGCCCACTCCTGTAGCTAAGGTGGGCACACATTTTGATCTCAAAGTAAGTCATTTTCACATGATTTCAGAGAAGGACCTAGCTGTTCTCAGCAGTACAGGTGGGAGGGTAAAAATTATTCTCCTCATTTTGTGTCACTCTGCTAGACTGCCAGACCTGTGGTCTCCATTCCTCTGTATTCCATTAACTATAAATGTGACACTACTGGGATAGCTGAAAACCCAGTATTTGGGACAAAAAAAAAAAAATCCTAAGATACAGATTTCTTGTCTTTGAATTCCTCCTGGGGGAAGGTGGTCTGTTCAAACACAAACCTTTCTAAACTCTGGGGCTGACACACACAGCAGGATTGCACAACTTGAGCCCAATACCACGACATTCTTCTTCCACCGTCTGGTGCTTATCTCTCTGCACAAAGGAAGGAAAATAACTTCCTAAGACCTGCCAGCACCCTTAGGAAAAGCAAGGCAAGCTCAGCTCATCACCACAGAGATGATTTTTATCTTGGAGCCCAGTTAGGAACCCAGTGGTCTCTGCACATAATGCCACTTGGCAGCAAGACAGGCTTTAGCTCATGTCTCTCTGACTTGGTTTCTCCTTCTGTAACATGGGAGCTACATTTCTGTAGTGCACATGGTAGTGTACTGCAGACAGCCTGTGTGGTCCTGCTTGGGGTCTTCAGGGGCAGCTGGATGGAGAGCAGACAGGACTAAGGCAGACCACTGCTGACCACGCTGTTTTGGAGGGACCTGCGGATTCAAAACTTGGTTTTCCCTTGAGAGATTTGTACTCAAACATGGCAAGCTCCTTCTGGAAGCACCAGTCCTGAATGTGCAGCTTTAGAGGCAAACTCAAGTTTAACAGTCTCACCTCATCTCCCACCTAAATGGCACCAAGGTGCATAACCACCAGGTTATATGGTGCACCAGACAGCTTCCCTTGATGAGTTTATTTCCTACTTGAATGGCTGGAAACATCCTTGCACTTTTAGCATTGTTTTCTTCCTTCTCTCCTTAGCTGTCTAATGAGATCACTGACATCTATCTCTTCAGAGCACTTAGAAGTACATTTAGAAAACCTGAAACTGTTCTCTTTCATAGTATACTCTGATACTGAACTATCCCAAAACTCTCCTTCTGCAGTCTCCAACACACGACCCACACCCACCACCCTGAATCGTTTTGGTTATACAAGA
>WBNM01042497.1:0-10083 GCA_013399055.1 Ramphastos sulfuratus | reverse complement strand
GGGGGGGAAGGAAAAAAAAAAAAAAAGGGCAAGCATTGTGGTTTGTATTCTCTTATCTAACCTTCTGCAGGCCCCGGGTGGGAGTGCAGTCCCTGCCTGTTTAAAGGGATGCTGCAGTTGGGAGCTGCGTGAGGCAGCTGCAGGGGATGCAGAGGGACCAAGCGCCCCTGGGTACCACCAGGCACAAGGCAGGGCAGGTCCTGGTTCTCCCTGGAGTGCCTGTGGAATTAGANTCCCTCTAGAGGTGTTCAAGCTCAGGTTGGATGAGGCATTGAGTGATCTGTACTAGTGGAAAATGTCCCTGCCCATGGCAGGGGGTTGGAGCTGAATGATCTTTAAGGTCCCTTCCTAACCCAAACCATTCTACAAATCCATGAAAGTTGTTGCCTTGACTCTTATGGTCACAAGCATGCAGAAGATAAAGCTTGGTCAAAACCCTAAGACCTTCCAGGGATGATTTTCAACCAGCCTTGCAGCAAATGCTGCCCATCCTCCCCTCACAGGCTGTCACAGCACAGCACCAGAAATGTCCTCTGCATTGCTCAAGTGCTGCTCTGCCTCCTCCTGGCTCTCATCCAGCCCCCCCTCCATCACAGCCCATGACACCCTGCTCATCCTCACCTTGATCCCAGTCCTGATCTTCATGCCTACTTGCTGCCCCTCCTCATCCTACTATAGGGTCAATGCTTCCCATCCTCCCCCTCCTTTTCTGTCCCACCACCTCCCCCCCCCTTTCCCTGTCCCCTCTCTCTGTGCCTGNAAGGCTCCAGAGAAGGAGACTCCACAACCTCTCTGGGCAGCCTGTGCCAGGGCTCTGGGACCCTTCCAGCAAAGAAGTTGCCCCTTGTGTTGAGCTGGAACCTCCTGTGCTGCAGCTTCCATCCATTGCTCCTTGTCCTATCCCAGGCAGCAGTGAGCAGAGCCTGTCCCCCCTCCTGACCCCCAGCTCTCAGATAGTTATAAACATTGATTAAATCCCCTCTCAGTCTTCTCTTGTCCAGACTAAGCAGCCCCAGGTCCCTCAGCCTCTCCTCCTCAGACAGTGCTCCAGTCCCCTCATCATCCTCATAGACCTCCCTTGGACTCTCTCCAGCAGATAGGGTTCCTCTTCAACTGGAGAGCCCAAAACTGAAGGCAGCACTCATGACAGGGTCTCACCAGGGCAGAGCAGAGGGGGAAGAGAAACTCCCTTGGGTTGCTGGTTGGACTGGATCCTTGGTGTTTTGTCATGACTGGGATCAAAGTGTGATAAGCTAAATCATCACAGAGTTGGTCATAAAAAGGGATGGAAGGGAAAAAAAAAAAGATCAACAGGTCCTTAATGGACATGGTTAATGGGATCCTCAGGTCTTGAGGGTCCTGATCTCAGCACTAAGTGAGCAGAAAGGGATCTGGGGGAGCCTCTCAGAGAGCCATGTGCCATAGCAGCACACGGTGTGGTCAGGGCTATGACGTTGGTGAAGGCAGCTCCCTCCTCAAGAGCTCCTGGGGTGAAGCTGTGCCCTGGATCTGCTCCTGCCACTGCAAACCCCACATCCTGGTGCAAGAGGAGATGCAGGGGTAAGAACTACCTTCTCCTTGCCCCTCACATCCAAGGAGGCAGGCAGGACCTGACCTGAAAGGAGGTTTTAGCCAGGTGGGGTTGGGCTCTTCTGTCAGGCAAGCACAGACAGAACAAGAGGACACAGCCTCAAGCTGTGCCAGGGCAGGTTCAGGCTGGATGTTAGGCAGAAGTTCTTCCCATCAAGAGTGATTGGCATTGGAATGGGCTGCCCAGGGAGGTGGTGGAGTGCCCATCCCTGGAGGTGTTTCAGAGGAGGCTGCATGAGGCACTTAGTGCCATGGCTTAGTTAATTAGAAGGTGTTAGGTGCTAGGTTGGACTCAGTGCTCTCAGAGGCCTTTTCCAACCTGCTCAGTTCTGTCATTCTGTGCCTTGCCCAGCTTAGCTTTGCAGTTGCCCAGGCTAATGACCCTGGCAATGTGCTGCAGCATTGAGCTTGGGGTTTGGTGTTCAGCCAGTCTCAGTTTTCTGGGCAAGGAAAAGGTTGGAGCCTTGCAGACAGCTCAGGGTTCACCCAAGGTTGTATCCCAGCTCCTGAGGCTCTGCTTGATCTTGATGTTTGAGGCATCTCAAAGGGCTTTTCCAAACTGCTTAATGCTGTGATTCTGTGATCCCCTCAGCCTCCTCTTCTCCAGACTAACCACCCCCTCGCAGGACCTGGCTTCACGACCCCCTCCCTCCCCTCCACAAGCCTCACTGGAGCCACTCCAGCACCTCAACACCTCCTAGCGAGGGGCAGGTCCTGCTTGGTGAGTACCTGATGGGAAGGGGACAGCGATGACCACCAGCAGCCTCCAGAAGAGGGAGAGGAGGGACACCCTCATCCCCTCTGCCCCTCACTACCCACTCCCCCCCTCCCCGCCGGGTACACGGCGAAGGCTTTCTGCCGCCTTTGTGCGGCGGCTCCGAAGTGGTGGCACCACAAAGGCGGAGGTGAAAGGGGTTAATTCGGGGGACAGAGGTAGGATGTGAAGATGCAGAGGAGGACAATGGGCTGCCTTCCTCTTTTGTCAGCGCCGCCATTGTGCCGCGTGTGAAAAATGAAATCTGTTTCATTTTCCTCCCAGATGCGAGCCGGAGCCTCTATTTAGGAGCCATCAGGGANGCTTCCATCCATTGCTCCTTGTCCTGTCCCAGGCAGCAGTGAGCAGAGCCTGTCCCCCTGCTCCTGACTCCCAGCCCTCAGATAGTTATAAACATTGATTCAATCCCCTCTCAGTCTTCTCTTGTCCAGACTAAGCAGCCCCAGGTCCCTCAGCCTCTCCTCCTCAGACAGTGCTCCAGACCAGTGCTCCTCATAGACCTCCCTTGGACTCTCTCCAGCAGATCCCTGTCCCTCTTCAACTGGGGAGCCCAAAACTGAAGGCAGGACTCAAGATCATCCATTCCCAACCCCCTGCCTTGGGTAGGGACACCTCCCACCAGCCCAGGTTGCTCAAAACCTCATCCAACCTGGCCTTCAACACCTGCATGGAGGGAGAATCCAAAACTTCCCTGGACGACCTGTTCCAGTGTCTCACCACCCTCACTGGAAAGAATTTCTTCCTAATCCCCAGCCTAAATCTCCCCTGCCCTAGCTTCAATCCATTCCCTCTGGTCCTACCACCACAAGCCCCTGTTACAAGTCCCTCCCCAGCTTCCATGTAGGCCCCCTTCAGGTACTGGAAGGCTGTTCTAGGGTCTTCACCATCTAGTTCCAAACCTCTGCTGTGGACAGAGACATCTTCCACTCCATCAAGTTGCTCAAGGCCTCCTCCAGCCTGCTCTTAAACACTTCCAGGGAAAAAGTGACCACAACTTCTCTGGGCAACCCATCCCAGTGTCTCACCACCCTCACAGTGAAGAACTTCTTCCTAGAGTTAAGCTAAAGGACAAACATCCCATGGGATGTGCCACCTTATCCCCTCTGGCTCTGGAGGAAGGCTGAGCAGCTCTGGTGCAACTGTAAATCAACCCTTCCTCTTCCTCCTGGCAGAAGCAGCTGAAAGTGGAAGCAAACCTGGTCCCCCTTTGCTCTCTCCTCCCTCCTACCTCTCCCCAAACCAATCCCTGGGTTTGCTAACGACAGTGAGAAATTTTCACCTCCAGCAAAGGTGTGAAACTTGACAGTTTTGTTCCCTCCAGGGGGAATTAGAGCCTTTGCAGAATGCAAACAAACAAACAAATGCAAATTAACCTGAAAAGAAAAAAAACACCAAAAAACAAACAAACACAAACACAACAACAACCAAACAACCCTGCTTTGGGTTTTGGTTTGGTTTGTTTTTTTTTTTCAAGACACGTTTCAACCTTTGCCTCAAATTAACAAATCCAGCTGGAAACACTCATGTATAAAACTGGTTGTGCCCCCTCCATCAAGGTGCCAGTGTGGGTTGGAGGCACCAGGCAGCTGAAGATGGATTTGGGTGATAGGCAGAGCAAGCTCCAAGAACCCCTAGCTCCACCCCCCCTCCAAAAATTATAACAGAGAAGAAGGTGGAGAGAGCACAAAGCAAAGGTTGCTTTAGTAGGGAGCTGAGGTCATCATCCTCTTGTTGCTGGGAGCCAGCTCCAGCTCAGTGCAGCTAACCCTATCTGAGACCCAACAAACTCATGCCAGCTGTGGTGTGGAGTATCCCAGGCTGGGCAGCACTGTCAGCTTTGCCCCTTGTATTCCCTTGGGATCTCTGCCCCTGTGGGGTCACATGTGGGGCCAGTCTGGTCCTCTCTTCTCCACGCCCTTCCTGGCCAACCCTGGTCCTCTCTTCTCCATGCCCTTCCTGGCCAATCCTGGTCCTCTCTTCTCCACGCCCTTCCTGGCCAACCCTGGTCCTCTCTTCTCCATGCCCTTCCTGGCCAACCCTGGTCCTCTCTTCTCCATGCCCTTCCTGGCCAACCCCATCTCAGATGCAGTTTGAGGCCTTCCCCAACGTGGGTGATGAGGATCAGTCCCCAAAGGGAGGCTGGGCTGGGGTCATCACTGATACCAGCTCTGTGAGGAGCAGGTTTAGGCACTTGTGATCATGTTTGGTATCCAGGACACTTCCCAAGGTCTTTCTAGATCTGCAGGAGCTGACTCTGCTGGGTGCTGGGCAGGGAAGGGAGGCACAGCAGGGCTGAGAAACAAACCCAGCGCTGTGCAGGGAGCCTGTGGCAGAGGAGAAGTCCAATCCTCCGCTCGGGGCCCCTCAGCAGCTTCATCCACAGGCAGGGGGGACATATCTGCACCCCATCCCACCCACCCAAGGACCCACTGCAATCACCACAGGCAGGTTTTGGAGGTGGAAGGTGACTTAGCCTCCAACTTTGCACCATTTCCTTTCCTAGCGACAGAGGGTAGGGACCATCCTCCTCCTCCTCCTCCTCCTTCCCAGCTCTTTGTGCCAGAGCCAGGCAGATGGGTGGCCCCGCCAGCTCAGTGGCCACAGCCCCCTCTCCAAACCCAGCTTCATCTGCCAGCTAATAACCCCCTGCTCCCATCCAGCTCCACATTGTCTTCCCCACAGGCAGCCACATGTTCCCCAGCCTTCTGGCAACGCCGGGCGGGCACCATCCCTACGGCATCCCCGGAGAGGTGGCGAGCAGGACCTCGTGGCCAGGGGGACAGGCAGGATGGCAAGTTGGCTGAGAGACTGTGGGTGTCAGATCACATAAATCAAGCTCTGGAGCCTTCCTATTTAACACACTCTTCCCCTTCCAGTTGTCAGTGAAACCCTTAATTAATTAGCTAATCCCGCAATGAAGTGGATTCTAAATGGATCTCCCCTCCCTTCCCCCCATTTAGGTAATTACTGCTGAGGGAGCTTTTGTGAGTGTAATTTTCCAGCAGGGACAGCCCCGGATGGCAGAGGGAGATGAATTTAAAGAGGGGGGAAAATCATAATACAAAGCAAGGGCCAGAGGGGGAGATGAAGGAGGACTCCATCTGCAGGGCAAAACACTTCGGAGCCACAGCCGGGGCCAGGGAAATTCTCATCTGGCTTCTCCCCTTCCCCCCTCCCCCAGGCACAGTGACCAAAGTGGGACTTGTTCAGCCCCACATGTAGGAGGCAGTGCAAAAAGGTCATAGAATCTTTGATCTTAGAGGTCTTTTCCAACCAAAACAATTCAAGTCTAACCATCAACCCAACCCCACCATGGCCATCAAACCGTGTCCCAAAGTGCCATGGCCACACATTTCTTGAACACCTCCAGGGATGGAGACTCCACCACCACCTCCCTGGGCAGCCTGTGCCAATCCCTGACCACTCTTGCAGCAAAGAAATTTTACCTAATCTCCAACCTAAACCTTCCCTGGCACAATTTCAGGTCATTTCCTCTCATTCTACCACCTGATACTAGAGAAGAAGAGACCAACCCCCACCTCACTGCAACCTCCTGCCAGGGAGTTGTAACATCTCAGCCTCCTCCAAAATAGAATCATAAAATCAGTCAGGGTTGGAAGGAACCACAAGGATCATCCAGTTCCAAGCCCCCTGCCATGCCCAGGGACACCTCACACTAGATCAGGCAGCCCAGAGCCTCATGCAGCCTGGCCTTAAACACCTCCGGGTGCCGCTGAAGCAGAGCTCAGATCCTCTCTGCTTCCACACAGCCTCCATCCTTCTCCTGCCTGCCCCAGGAGATGCCAGCCTCAGGGATGCACCTCCAGCACCAGCCAGCAAATGCCTCCCTGCAGTGACAGTGGGGATGTTGCAACAGGGTCCTACCTGCCCAGCCAACCACTCCAACCATCACCTCCCAGCTACAGCTGAAGTAGGCCCAACCAACCTGCTTTAGAAAGCAGGCTGCACTAGACCTCTAAAGGTCACTTCAACCCCCTTCCCAATTCTGTGATTCTGGTTCTGAAGACCTTCCCATGAGCTCAATAGGAATGAAGCCCAAGACCCAATGCCTTGAAGGGTGCTTCTTTTCCAAGCCAAGCAGAGCAAAAGGTGCTGATGTTTCACGGCTGAGCAAAGAAATAAGCCAGCAGACCTCAGCCCAGCACCTGCTGGGGCATTTATTTCCAAGTCAAGGCCCTGAGATAGCACTGGCAACACCAGGAGCAGCCTTTCTCCTTCATATCTTGCTCCTTCCATGCCCTTGCTCAGCTCCAAACCCTTTTTTGTTCCTTGCTGCGTCAAACAAAGTCTCCAAGTGAAGAATTTTTTCAAAGGCGATGCTGAGTTTCAGATCTTCGGCTTCGTGTCCCCAAGTTCTGCTGTGTCCAACAGAGATAGGGCAGGAGTGGTGCAAGCCTGCCTGCCTCTGCCAAGCTGCCTTTCAAGTGGCTCAGCAATGAGCTCCAAATCAAAAAGAGTCTTCCTGCAGAATCTGGCTTTGGCTGTCTTCTGCCTGCAAAGAAATCCCAGCCCGCAGCCTTCCAATGTCCCCTCCTGCACCCATTCCTCCCCTCCAGGCACAAGGGGAGGATGAGTGGCAGAAATCAGAGTCTTGGGGGCTCCTGATCCCTGAAACCAGCCTAGCTGTGTCCAAACACCTCACCCATCAACCTGCAGCTGGCACACAGCACCCCTTCAGCGGCAGAAGTGTCTCCAGGGCAGGATTGGTGCCACCAGGAGAGGCCAGGTTGGATGAGGCATTGAGCAACCTGGTCCAGTGGGAGGTGTCCCTGCCTTGGAACCAGATGGTCTTAGAGGTATGACTATGTCCAGAGAAGGGCACCAAGGCTGGGCAGGGGGCTGGGGCACAGCCCCGTGAGGAGAGGCTGAGGGAGCTGGGGGTGTGCAGCCTGCAGAAGAGGAGGCTCAGGGCAGACCTCATTGCTGTCTGCAGCTACCTGAAGGGAGGTTGTAGCCAGCTGGGGTTGGGCTCTGCTGCCAGGCACCCAGGGACAGAACAAGAGGACACAGCCTCAAGCTGTGCCAGGGCAGGCTCAGGCTGGATGTTAGGCAGAAGTTCTTCCCAGCAAGAGTGATTGGCACTGGAATGGGCTGCCCAGGGAGGTGGTGGAGTGCCCATCCCTGGAGGTGTTTAAAAGGAGGCTGCATGAGGCACTTAGTGCCATGGCTTAGTTAATTAGGTGGTGTTAGGTGATAGCTTGGACTCGATGATCTCAGAAGTCTTCTCCAACCTACTTAATTCTGTGATTCTGTGAATATAAGAAAATAGAATCACAGAAGGAAGAGAGGAAAAAAAAAAATCCTAGAATCATTAAGGTTGGAAAAGACCTCTAAGATCATCAAATGCAACCTTCTAATAGCTCACCTCAGTTGTTCTCCATCCTTCAGCCACAACCACAGCGCCAGAGGCTGCCTCTGCCCTGTTCTGCTCTCCCCACTCCCGCTAGGACCGAGGGCAGTCAGCTGGAAAATTAAGACCTGGGGTTGAACCCGGAGGGGCACGGAGAGGGATAGCTTGGCCAGCAGCTAGGCAGAGCAGGCTGCCAGAGCCCTGTGGCACGGCCGTGCCACCTCAGCTCTCCCTCCCTTCCCCTGCCAAGCGGTGCAGGCTCCCCCCCGCTCAGCGTGGCAGTAAATCACCGCTGACAGCTCCGGCGGGCACGGGCAGCGGGCAGCAGCCTCCTGCCCGCGCTGGAGGGCAGCTGGCGCGGGCAGAGGTCCAAGGTCAGCTAAGTGTTTAATGGGCCTCCTGCGAGGACCTGTGATGAAAGGCAGGCAGCAGAGGAGGCGAGAAGGGAGCATATGTCACAGGCTGGGCTGGAGCGGCAGCAGGATGCTGTCCGCGCAGCTAGGCGAGAGGAGAGCATCGCTGTGCTGAGTCCAGCTTCAGTCACAGGATGGATTGGGCGGGAAGGAACTCTCCAAGGTCATCCTCTTCAACCTCGCTGCACTCAGAAAAGATGCCTCCAACTGCAGCAGGTTGCTCAGGGCCTTGAATGTCTCCAGGGGATGGGGCCTCAGCCATATCTCTGGGCAAGCTGTCCCGGTGGTTCACCACTCTCGTTGTGAAGAGCTCCTTCCACACCCTGGACATCATCCCTGGAGCATCCTCTGCTGCCATGTTGGATGGAGCCTGCTCATTCCCACCTTAGCTGGAGGCACACCCAGGTCACTGCTGCTGGGGATGGTGATGCTAGGAATGCACTGGGTGGTGTAAAAGCCTGGCCAAAGGCACCACCCTGCTTGCCCATCACCTCCACACCCCTGGCCAAAGGCACCACCCTGCTTGCCCATCACCTCCACATCCCTGGCCAAAGGCACTACCCTGCTTGCCCATCACCTCCACATCCCTGGCCAAAGGCACCACCCTGCTTGCCCATCACCTCCACATCCCTGGCCAAAGGCACCACTCTGCCAAAGCAGGACCAGGTAAGTGCAGGTCACAGAGGAACCCTGCCAGAGCAGGACCAGTTAAAGGCAGGTCACAGAGGAACTTATCCAGAGAGGTTTTGAAAGTCTCTGGAGAAGGAGACTCCACAACCACTCTGGGCAGCCTGTTGCAGGGCTCCAGTGTTCTCACAGCAGAGAAGCTTCTCCTTAAGTCAAAGCAAATCCTCCTTCTAGCTTGTACCTGTTGTCCCTTGTTCTGTCCCTGGGCACCACTGTAAAGAGCTCAGCCCCATCCTCACGACCTCCATGCTTTAGCTCTTGCTGAGTAGTGAGAAGATTCCCTCCTAGTTTGCTCTTCTCCAGGATAAACAGCCCCAGGTCTCCCAAGCTCTCCTCATAAGAGATGCTCCACTCCCCTCATCATCTTCATGGCCCTGAGCCTTTTCCAGGGCATGGATGGTACCCTAAATAGCATCCCATGTCCAGGCTTGCATTTCCCCACATCTTTATGAGGGCTGGGCAGCACAGCAGGGTGAGAAGCTGCTGCACTGTATGGATTTCAGCCTGGTTGCAACCAGATTTTTTGGGGGGGAAGGGAATAGCAAGGTAGGTGGGGAAAGAGCAGAGGGCTGATGCTGAGCCTGGAAGGAAGGAGGAGGAGGAGAGGAGGCCACTGGGGACATGGGGTCTGAGGTTTGCTTTTGCAGAGTGAATCAAAGGCTGGGAAGCTGATGAATTAGCTGTGTTTGCTGAGCAAACCCTGCCAGGTGGGGACAGGCAGAGGAAGAGTGTAAGCACACAGTCCTTTATTTGCTGGCAAACATCTCCAGCTCCTCCTCTCCCTCCCCTCTTCCTCCCTCTACCTTCCCCCAGCTTGTGCTCCAAAGAGGTTGGATGCTGCCTCCCAAGAGGAGGAGGAGGAGGAGGAGGGAAATTCCCATGGGAGGGAAGAAATGTGGGAGAACTATTAATATATATATGGTTTGGGTTTTTTTTTCCCACCAAGGTGCTTTTTACCAGAGCAGCCAAGAGGGTGATGGTTCCTGGTGGGAGAGAGGTGGATTTTGGGGGAGGGGGAAGGAAGAAGTGCACTCATCTTCAGGATTCCTTCTTCAGGCTGCATTTTTCCATCTCAAACAAGGGCTGCAGTCTGGATGGAGACACTGAGGGCAACCCAAAACACAAGCCACACTGCAGTGTGTGTCACTGGGTGTCACCAAGGAGAAGATGGAGCTCTTGAGGACTTTGGGGCTCAGCTGGTGCAGAGCAGAATTGCTTCTTTCAAGAGAAGAATCATAGAATCATAG
>WBNM01042495.1:1810-18466 GCA_013399055.1 Ramphastos sulfuratus | reverse complement strand
ACTGTAATACTGTGATACTGTAACTAACAAACACTCAATTTTATGTTAAGAAAAACTCTGTTGTCTAAAGTCAGAAGAGGACATTCAAAAACCATCACAGGGGAACCCAAGATGAGGTATTTGTTAGAACAGAACCGCATCACCGAGCGACTTAAAATCCAAGAGTTATTTACTAAGCAGGATGGAGGGTGGATACAGGCTTCTATCTTAAGGTTTAAATTGTCAGCTCAGGGGACCAGGACATTCATCCTAACTGCTCAAGATGCCAAGTCCTGCTTGAAACCTAACTCTTAGTACTCAGCCTCAGGATTCTGCAGAGCAGTGGGTCCTTTGCCATGTGCACAGGAATTTATTTTTTATTTATATATTGGTTCACAGTTTAGTAATGATTATAAGCCACAAGTGGCTTTACTAATAAGATCTCTCATTGTGATGGTTTTGGGAGTTTGGGAGTCCTGTCCCCCCCCACTCTGAAAATCACCCAAACTAGACTCAGTTGGCTGGAAGTTAAGGAATGAAGCTTTATATTCACAGCTTAGCACAATTTACAAGCAGATATTTACAATATAGTACAAAATATATACAGCTATATACAGAAATACACAAGTTAAAGGTAATATAGAAACACAATTCCCCTCCCAGAAATCAGAGTCCCCAGGAGGGGCTCCCAAGCATCCTTCCACCTTCTTTCCACACCTCTGCCTTGTCCCAGGGTCTGCCTAACATGCAAGGTGAGTTTGGAGGATCATCAAGGAGGGTTAGAAGCAGAACAAGTAGCTGGGCTACACAGATGCAAAAGCCCTGGGAGGAAACACACTGACTCAGAAAAAGAGAGAGAGATAGAGACACTCTGTCTTATCTACGTTTGTGTCTTTGTTTTTATGTCTCAGCAAACCTCTGAGTGAAGTAGACATCACCATTGTTTTCTTTTCACAGCCTATAATCTTTTTGTTTCATCAAAATATTCCAATTAGCCTCAAACCAGCACATTCATATTTCTAGTATCTTTCTTTTCCTTTCCCCCCCCTCCCCCTCCTCACACTTAAAGCCATTAGTGAGGGCAGAGGCAGATGTATTTCAGAACTTTCAGGCAGAGGTACCCCCTGCCATGGCAACTATCTGAACTGCAGTTGTTGATATGGAAGATACCATTAACTTCTGATGAATAGGAACAAAGGAGATTCAGTCAAAACCATCTTTTCTGGGATGCATTTTCAGTATTCATCCTATAACAAATATAACCATGAATTACTTATCATATACTGCTGGTTTGTAAACTTAGTCAAACTCCCTATTAAGCACAAAACAAAATAAGTTAAAAATGCTTTTAAAACTCACTATAAATTTAACATTTTTAAAAGTATCAAATATGCTCAGAAGTATAGCTTACAAATTTTAGCCACTCTTCCCATTCAAAGCAAGTAACCAAGGACAAAATATATTATCTTAATACATCTATATTAAAAAGAGTAGTCAAATGAATATTTCTCTTTCAGACACAAACTTTTTCAGTAAAGAAAAACAATCAACCAATAAGCAAATAAACTTGACAATAACTTTGATTAAAATGAATTAAACACCAATGCAGTAAACTGCATATATCTCTTGAACAGAAATTTTACAACTTCATGTCTCTAAGCTGTCTCAGTAACTGATCTGAAAATGTTTCACATTAGAAGTGGCCTACTTGATTGCATTAATTATTCTCCAATTAATCCTTTCAATTCTTGAAGTTTTGCAGAGTAAAAAAAAAAAAGACTGTATGAAACCAAATGAAGTTTTAACTATGAAGGTCAAAAAGAGAATTAAACAAGAGATGTGACACTCTGACACATCTGTATTTTAATTGTGTTTCTCAGGAATCAAACATTTATGGGCAGACAAATCTCTGACATCTGTAATGATCTGGAACAAAATTTAGTAATCAGCAGAAAATTCACCTTCTGGCAGGAGTTGCAGGTAAAAAAAAACAGCTGTACCCCTTTAAGTAGCACAAAGGCATAAAGTAAATTTTGTCTTGCTTAACATATTATCTCCTCTCAATATGCACATCCACATGGTTGTCTTCTTTTATCAGTACATTTTTCAGATTCTAATATAGAAGTAAATATTACATACCTGAAGAAAAATACTAGAACTTTATCCATCAAGGAACTTTTTTTTTAAATTATCAATTTGTTTAGTTTGCTAAACAACACTGCTTGCTCCTTGCATCCATCTAGTGAGCAAGCAGTGTACTGTCCGCAAGTGGTACACTGATTGCAAAGCCTTCTCTGCCAGTTTAATCGAGTTCAATTAATGTATCTATTCACTAGTTACTTCTAGATCCTATATTATAACCTGTATATAGTTTCCATAATGATGCAAGAACCTGTTATTATTATTATTTTGTTGATAGGGGTGCCGTGAGTTCTGAGTATTTAATATTAATAAACTATATATTAATATTTTTAAAATATCACCTCGCAGTAATTAATTACCCCTTTCACTACAAGGATACAACCTCTGAAGTTCGTTTTCTTAATAAGGCCTCACAAAACTCTTATCTACAAAAATGATTAGCCTAGGCAGAGGAAAATCCAGCTTACATTTCAATGCATTGTCAAAGAAAACTGCATATCACATTAAGTCCATAATTCTTGGGATAGGAGGGCTTCTGCATGTCATGACTTTTTGCTGAATTCATTGCTCAATATACTCAAGGGAATCCAATAATGAAGATTTTAAGTAGTGTGTAGCATTTCCAGTCCTGCAATTTCAAGGATTTTTTTTTTTATTTTACCTTTTTTTTTTAATTTTACCTTTTTTTTTTTTTTTTAAATTAGTATTTAATCTTTCATCTGGAAGAAAAATATGATCCTTCTTTACCATGTTCCTGATTATATAAGTGGAGAAGACACTTGTCATCTGTGTTAGTGGCATCACAAGAAGGGCTGAGTGTACTCTCCTGTAGCTTATTCATTTTGCCTCTCCACTAAGACACCTCAGTACAACCAAGTCTGTACTGGCTTGTATCACAAGAAGGTACAAATAGAATCTGACTTGTTTGAATACAGTGTTATTTAGTTTGAGGAACAGTTTAACATAGCCATTGTTTTTCAGCACTGATTAGAGGAACGTGGATATACACATTCATGTTCCTTGGTCTTCATGATTAATGCAGAATCACTGTCTGGAAGCAGACATACTGCTGACTGCCACAGCTGAAAACACATACATATCTCTAATTAGCAGAAACCCATTGTATTATAATGAAGTGATGGGTAGCAAAAGTGCTTACTGCTGTTTCCATTAGTCCTACAGCTATATTTATTCAGCAGGGTGAATTGAAGTACAAGCATTATACAAGTTTTGAAAACAAAATAAAATATAAAAAAAGAAAATCTGCCTGACTAAACTCCCATATGTGGCATCAAACTGAGAAGAAATACACTATCTTTTCTCCCCTCCCCATTTCTATGACACCTGGGTGAATATTCTTCCTCCAGATTTTCAGCTTCCTAAGTTGCAGAAGAAACTTTTACTTGTGCACTGACTTCTTTCCCAATCAAAATATAAATAGCTAATTTTTTAAAAGTCATTAACTGCACTGTGTGCAAACTGAGCATAAAAGTTTGTAACTTAATAGCAAAAAAATTAGTGAATTTCCCAGTACAGAACACAGAAGTAGAGACATAATTACACTAATATTATTTCACTGCTAAAAGCTGTTGGGTTTGGTTGGGGATTTTTTTGTTTGTTTGGTGGGTGGAGTTTCTGTGGTTTGGGTTTTTTGGGGTTTTTTTTGTTTGTTTTTGTTGTTTGGTGTTGTGTGTGTGAGTGGTTGGTTGATTGTTTTTTGTTGCTTTATTTTTGTTTACTTAGTTGTTTTGGGTTTTGTTTTTAGCTGGAGATCTGGGGAGTCGTCTTTTGTTTGCTTGTTTGAAAATAAATCTGTGAGTGATGGAAGTTAAAGTGGTGGCTACAGAAAAATGTGCTCTGATTTGATAAGGAACATAAAATATTGTAGAAGTATGTAGAATAAAGTTGATAGATATTTTATTAACAAGTCTAGCCTCAGTGGTCTTACCTACACAGCAGGCGAAAACTTCTTTCAATCTACTTACTATCCTGATGGACAAAATGATGTTTAATGATTCCTAATTCTTGTGGCCCCAAACACAAGTGGCTCCACTTTAGTTTGCTATTGAGCAGTTCATGAACATAAGCACAGTGTAATAATTCATAATTTTCATTAAAACAGTTGATCTAACCTGTAATGGTTACGTGCATAATTATTGTTTATTTTGTGTTTTTCTAAGGAGAAAATAAGCTGGATGGGTGAGCAGATGCCTATAGAATCATAGAATGGTAAGGTTGGAAGGGACCTCAAGGATCATCTAGTTCCAACCTCCTGCCATAGGCAGGGAAGCCTCCCACTAGAACAGGTCACTCAAGGCCTCATCCAACCTGACCTTGAACACCTCCAGGGAGGGAGCAGCCACAACCTCCCTGGGCAACCTGTTCCTGTCTCACCACCCTCACTGGAAAGAACTTCCTCCTAACATCCAGTCTAAATCTCCCCTCTTCCAGTTTAAACCCATTGCCCCTTGTCCTCTTATTGCAAGACCTTGTCAATAGTCCCTCCTCAGCCTCCCTGTTAGGGATGAGATTTAAGAAGGCAAAGTGCAGGGTTCTACACTTTGGCCACAACAACCCCAAGCAGTGCTACAGGTTGGGGACAGAGTGGCTGGAGAGCAGCCAGGCAGAAAGGGACCTGAGAGTACTGGTAGATAGGAGGTTGAGCTAGCAGTGTGGCCAGGAGAGCCAATGGCATCCTGGCCTGTATCAGGAACAGTGTGGCCAGTAGGACAAGGGAGGTTACTCTGCCCCTGTACTCAGCACTGGTCAGGCCACACCTTGAGTGCTGTGTCCAGTTCTGGGCCCCTCAGTTCAAAAGAGATGTTGCAGTACGGGAATGTGGCCAGAAAAGCACAATGAAGCTGGTGAGGGGCCTGGAGCACAGTCCTATGAGGAGAGGCTGAAGGAGCTGGGGTTGTTTAGCCTAGAAAAACAATGAAAGAACAAGTGGTCACAGTCTGGAAAAAGAAAATAAAGCACTTATTTACAGTTACTCTATTGCTCAGATAGGCTCCAGAACTTTGATCCTTGGATGTGCTACAAAATTCTTTGTTCAGGAGATTGTCGATTTTTATAACTACATAACTAACATGTTAGGTTGCTCATATATAAGCAGCACAGGAAGAAATGAAGACTAGATATTGAAGAGGAAGAAAGCATAATGAAGTATGGCAAATGGATCATCTGTGTATTTGGTTGAAAGTGGAAAAAAAAACAATTACACAAATAACTTTATAGAGTTGTGTGAATGTATGGTCTGGGTGGATTTCACCTTGCCTGTTGTAAGGTGTCTGGAATGTGATTTATATATGTTACTTGTCTTAGCTAGCATTGTGATCAATAGAGATTTAGTCAATAGAGCCAAGGGAGTTGTAGAAAGTGATTTCTCAGGAAATATAGGTAACCTGTGTAGGCTGTGACATTTTGCAGTTTCTCTGTAATAATTATGTAATTGATCTCTCTTGCCTCTTCCACAATTTACTCAGAACGTTCTGTGCTTTTTAACAGTTATAGTGAAACTGTATGAGTGCTAAAAGGGAAGAAATTTATTCCCCATAAGCACAGAAATACATTTTTATAATAAATATATCCTTAGGAAGGACTTCTGCTGACACTGCTTTCTCAGTGACATAGTAAATCAGGAATATTATTCCTCTGACTTATATAGTGAAGATAGCAAATGCCTGTAGTTTAGATATGAGAGGCAGACAGCTTTCCTAGCTTTACACATCTTCAGTGCTGGCACTTCTCACTTCTGTTAAAGATGGGTTTGAATGTGGCCTTGCTGCTTGCATAGTTGGAGTGGTCAGCCATCTGGGCAAAGCAGGATCCAGGTTTACAGGCTGGAGCAGCGCGATCTGGTGCTGTGTATAGCAAAGGAGTTGGGCCTCGGGCTGAAGCGGCAGGCCAGAAGGTCCCAATATTGCAACTCTTTGCTAGCCCATTGCTAGGTGGTTACCTAGACTTGGATAGAGTCAAAGGGGCTCTGGCTCAGCTGACCTCGGGCAGGTAGAGGCTCCAAGAGCAGGGCAAGTCATTTCAGTCCCTTGGCTCAGTTTGAAAGACAGGCAGGGTCAATGTCTTCCATTCGTGGGAGAAACAAGATGGGTATGAAGCAGCAAAGGTAGCGGCAGCAAACAAACAAGTTGGTTAAGTTTTTAAGCATTTTGGCAAATATCTTTGACAAATAGCGAGAGATAAAAACACCCCTAGAACCAATCCTAGGTTATTTCACCAAAAAAAGGGAGATGATCATGCCTAGCATCTGTGACCTGTGTTTACCAAAACCAAAGCAGGGTGCGAAACAAGATCAAATATGGTGTCTGTGGCAGACTGAGAAGCACCAAAGCTTTTGTCTGCTCTCCCGCTTCTTCCACCCGGGAAGAAGAGGTGACGGGGTACAAGGTGGATAATCAGGTAGGTGTTTAGGATATGCAGAGACATGTCTTGGATATGTATTTTAGGTATAATTTGGACCTTCCACCACAACTTCCAAAGACTGGATGGATAGCTCTCAAGACCTCGTTGGCTAAACTCCAGAGACTATTATGGCACATGCTGATACACAGAAAGTTATTTTTTCATGCAGTCTCAGAGGAATTTCTGTGTTTCAGCTATTCAACACCAACAAACTTACCAAACGAAAGTCCTTCTTGTGGAGAACTGGGAAGTCTGACTCAGTATTTCTAGAAAATCTTGTACCTTTATGTCTAAAAGTATGGAGAAGTCTGGAAATTATAAGATCGAAGCTACAAATTCTAATAAGTAAGACTGATTTCTTGATTAAGGATGAGAAACAATACTAAAAATACTATACTAAAAATACTAGAGATTATGTCACACATAGTTTTAATTAAAATGCAGATATTATTTAAATACAGGGAGGTTTGTGACCTATTCACATAATACTAAAAAAACCAACAACCCAAAACAAACCAAAACCAACCAACCAAACAAACAAACAACAAAACCCAAACAAAACCAAAACCAAAAGCTACTATACTGATCCTTTGCTCCTAACAACAGGAAGTCTGGTAACTTTCATAGCCATCACTGTGTCATTGCCTTGATGCAGGAATTACTGAATTAGACTGTATGATCTGCCTTACAATCTATCCACTTGATGTTCTGGATGTATTTTCCAAATGAATTACCTGTTCTAACATTTTCTCTCTCTACCAGTCAAGGTCCTCTGCACATATTGTTGTTAGTTGAGATGGTTTTTACTCTAGACTCAACCAACAAAGATAAACTAATTTCTTTAAACTACTGTTGTAGCAAATCACTTCATGTCAATCAAAATGGATTAGGAGTGATTGTGAAGCCAGCAGAGGTAAGAGGACTGATAATCTCAGTCAGAAGGAAAGGAATGGCCATGAGCAGGTGAAGCAGTGATGTGCTCCTTTGTGTAAGGAGTTAAGTTTATTTTCCTCATGTTTACCTCAACATTGATTGTCCAGAGATGTTTTCACATCATTGTCCCAGGAAGATAGCTGCTTATCTATATGACCACAAGGTCTGTCATTATAGCAGCTGATGATCAGACAAGGCCACAGACAAAGCCACATTCAAGAGTGTTGGGGTACAAGCTGGGGCTCACTGTGACAATTTTATGGGTCTTATGATGGAGAGAACCCTCATAAATGTCTGACACAGTAGTTTAGAGGCAAAAGAGCATGCAGCTTACTGTGGGACTGAGACTGAGACACACAACTTACCATGTGACTGGGGCTAACACACATAACTAGCTGTGGGACCGATGCTGACAGCAATCAAACATTCTATAACCATGGCAACTGAATGAAGAACTGTGACCACGTATGAGATTGGAAAAGATACAAAACTTTGAAGGTAACAGGGAAGTTCAGAGTTCCACCAGTGATCAGAGCTCCCCTACCAATTTAGGTCTTCAGGACCAGAAAGATACCATCTGGATCTGCAGTGATAACTGTCTCTGCTTTTGCTCTCTATTGCCTTTTCTTTCTTTTTTCTTCATTTTTTTTTTCCTCCTCTCCTTCCTTCTTTCCTATATTTCTAACTTTCCCCCCTGCACATGTAAACAAAATAAAATTCAAGTGATCTCCCAACTAACTACTCAGTTCCTTCTTGGTTTCATTCGATGGATCCATAAAAGAACCATCTCTTCCACAAAAGTGGATAGAAACACTGCCTGTGGAAAAGGATGCAGGAAAAAGGAATAGCACAGATGCACATGTTCAGCTGCTAATACAAGTTACTAGGGTAAGTTCTGTGAAAATAGATGCTGAGATACAACTTTAAGGTTTGTCCTCTAACACTTTGATCTCAAAATTAAAATTTGAGTCATATAGAATTTTAAATGTATTGAGCTGACTTGCATCCAGCTTTGTACTGAACGCGCAATATTATCAATCTTTCTACGCTGGAAGATTGATGTACAAGATTCTTCTCATGTTGCATTCATAATAGACGTTATTGTTTGAAACAAGAGTAAGGATCAATACAATCTTGCCTCATTTGCATAACAACAACATTTAAGTTAGCTTTGTTATTGTTATATGCAAACTGCTATTAACAATAAACTGAATTCTACAATACCAGTGGAGAAAAAAGGGAAAATAATTTCCTCTTAAACTCCCGTTCATTTCCTGTTCATAAAATTAAAACCTGATAGTGTGTACTGCATAAATAAAGAAGAGTTTGCAGCTCTGATTGATCACATTAGAATCTGATTAGTTATGCAACAGTAATCTAGGTATGCTTTTTTCATATATTAGCACATCAGTAGTTGCAGAGTTAGTACACTCACTGAAAACATGAAAGATGAAAGTTACAATAGCAGAAGTTGAACTATTGTTTGACAAAATGGTTGTTAAATTTAACTTTTAGTTGTTAACTTTTGAGCTCTGGATCATAAGATTTTAAGTGAACTCAACAAAAACTATAATTAAGCATTGGTAGGAGGAAAGAAAACTAAAAAAACGTAAACAGTTTCCTCTACTGGAGGCACACTTGGGAATATTATAAAGGCAGTTAGACAATTTATCTGTTTCTTGGACACACTGATTGTAAAAGGGATAATATACAATACAAAGTCAATTACTTCTTTATACAATTATGAATGTGCAAAAACCATCATGAGAATCACAACTAGCTAGTTAGCACCTTTTCTCACACACAATTCTATTGTTATTTGTCTGAGCAGTCATTGAACAAACATGCACCCTTTTGCATCTGTTCCAAATTTAACTGTGCTGTTCTGAAAAATCCATCTTAGTGGGACAGCTATGTCTAGATCCAACAGTTGGATTTAGAAAAGGAGATTGAGAAATAGAATTTCATACTCCTAGCTGAAAATCTGCAGTTCTCCTAACCTCAGCGTATTTGTTCTTGAGGAAGCGTCAAACAGACTAAATTCCAATGGCATTGCAACTTTTCATGGATAATATTCCAGTTCTTGAAATTTCTTCATTGAAATTTTGTCAGAAGTGCCTCAAATTTTATGGCAGGAGGTATTTGTCTGCTTTAGCCCAATAAGTGTCCAGAAGATCACTTAACTCCAGGATTCAGTTCCTCAATGGATTAAGCAGAGTTAAGCCAGTGATACTGTACTCCTCTTTGAGCTTGCACTCTGGCAGTGACTAAGAGGCAAGGGTCTTGCAAACCCAGATTCCCTGCTGCTGGAAGGAGGGTTGAGCTTATGGCAGTTTGTGGAACCACAGGCATACTCAGCTGAAAGTAGCAAGAAGTCAACTGTCTGAGGTGAGGAAACAGGAGGTGACTTCTCATTGCTTGAGAAAAACTAGACCTTCTACATTAGGAATGACCAAAGTGTACTGACTACACTGGGAAATGGCGTGGATATAACTATGTTTAATTGAACAATTATTATTATCAATGAGTTGTTTTTTTTTTTTTAGTTGTATTATAACAGTTAACAATATTGTAACTTAGCTGATAGTGTTGCACACTGATAGTTGTTAAAAATGTTATTTCAATTAATGACAAATTCTTGGCTCTATTGCTGTTCAGTGCTCACACTGCTCAAGTGGTGTGCATGCATATCCTCCGCTGTTGTAAGGAGGTAGTGGTTGCAGAGAATATTTTCAGAAAATGGAAAGACCTCTCTGGTTTTTTGAAAGAGATTCTCTTCTCTATTTTCAACTTTCCAGAAGAGACACTACCAAGCTGCTCAATTTGTTTTTCTGGAAAGTAATCATCTTCCTGCTACGTAGTGGTTTGCAGAGGCAAGTAGAGACTCATCTGCATTGCTGGACTGCAAGGAATATTGAAATTATATTGCCCAGTGATTCTTCTCCAAGATAAATGAAAAGATTCCCTACCCTGGCTAATCTTTAGGCAGCTTCTGTCATTTTCTCAGTCATCTTCCCTACTTCAAATATCCTGCTATCTCCTGCAGAATCAATGTATCCTAAAATCAACTAGCAAGAAGCAAAACAAACCTCACAGTATTCCAGTCACTTTAAACTGAAAATCTGCAGACACAATTACAAGGCAGCTTAGGACCACGAGACTGTCACACTGGTCAGGAGGAAACCTGGTTCAAGTTGTGATTGGGTTAGAGATGACCAGTCCTCTCCAGGGATACCTAGAGCTATCATGTTCCTAGTTTGTCTCTCAGGGTCTGTTCTTACACCAGGATGTTTTTATGGACAAGGTCTGCAGAACACTGCAGATATGGCCTTAGGTTTCAAAAAGAGACAAGACTGAACGAGGCCTTGAGTGACCTGTACTAGTGGTAGGTGCCTGCCTATGGCAGGGGGTTGGAACTAGATGATCCTTGAGGTCCCTTTCAACCTTACCATTCTATGATTCTATATGTACTGAATATAAGTGCAAGCCAAGTGTCCTTCTGAACAGAGGCAAGAGCTTCCTGGGAACAAGGTGAATACATGGAGCCTCATTAGTCTTTCTTGATACTGAAATATTCAGCTTTTAACTTCTTTGCCTCTTAAAACATTACTTAACTATTTTAAACAGATGAAAATCAGCATGTTTTTCATTTGCACAGAATTGAAGTGCAAAATTCTCATGTTCTCCATTCAATTTATAAGGCAAAAATACTTATGGAGTGTAGCAAAAAATATACCAGCACTACAAGATTAAGCGTGACATAATATGTGCATTTTCAAGTGGTAAATAGAAAATAAAATAAAAATACATTTCTTTAGCCTCATGGCAATAAGGAACAAGTATAATAATTGGAAGCTGACAAAAACCTCAAAAATGTATTTAAAAAAAGAAAAAAGTAGGAAAAAAAGTGTTAAGATTAATATACTTGTTACTATGTCCTGTATTAGAAATCAAAAATACGAAGAGGAGCATTAAGCTCCTTGGTTTACAGCACACCAAGGATCATGAACTCCACTCAGATGGGACTAGAAATTTCAAATAGATAAGCCTGTATTATTGCTGTGATTCATACTGCCTGCTTTAGTACATCAAAGCTAAGAGATAAACAACTCCAAGGGGAAATCTATTGTATCTTAATACAGAATGAACCTTAATTAGTTATCTAGCCTGCCTCTTGAGGCTAGGAGTTCAACTCCTGAATGATAAAGGTTACTTGAGAGAATGACAACTCTATGTTTGTTCCTTTAAGGAATAACAAAATAGTCACAATTTATAAATACTACATACTACTAATAAAGAAGGGATTATGCTACTTTCTCCAGCCTTTATGTGGAAAGGACGTTTGAGAGAGGTTTCACTTCAGAGGAAGTTTTCGCTCATGCAAGATATTAGCAGCAGATTTCTCCTCCTTACAAGATCCCAATATTTTGTTTGAAATAGACACTGGGTTTTTTTGGAAACATTTATGAGAAACTACAAATATCAAATTGTATATGCACTGTCAGGGTAGTTTTTAGAAAATGCATGAGTACTGATGTCCAGTGATATATTGTAAATTTTGTTTTAGCAGACTGCTGTAAACTGTTTACCAGAGAAGTAATTGTAAGAATTTACACATTGCACACCATTACATTTGTGATAATATCCAGTGCACTTGATTATGGACTCCACTGATTCCACTCTAATAACATTTTCAATATATCACAGAGATCTTTTCAGAGACTATTTTGACAGAACAATTAGAATGACTGAAACCGCTTCATGCTGGAGATGACTAATATGAAATGCAAGGTAAAGGTGAATGAAAGCATTTATTCTGAAAACCTCATGAGGTCTATTTTTATATAGACATATATGTCTATATATATACTTTTCCTTAAATATTATCTTATAAACTACTATAAACTCCTTAAGTTTATATAGACAATTTATAAACTATTATAAACTCCTTAAGTTTATATAGACAATTTATAAACTATTATAAACTCCTTAAGTTTATATAGACAATTTATAAACTATTATAAACTCCTTAAGTTTATATAGACAATTTATAAACTATTATAAACTCCTTAAGTTTATATAGACATATATGTCTTTATATATACTTTTCCTTAAGTATTCATTTTTAAATTGCAAGTTGAGTAAAATTTCTGTGAAAGGACATATTTTTTTTATATGTGTCCTATTATAAACAGTATAGATAAAAAAAAATAACAAAAAAAGTAATTCATTTTAGATCAGACTTATTTTGAGGTGAAGTATTGTAGAAGGAAAAGGTCTTAGAAACAAAGATGTGTACTGTAACCTTCTCTAGGTGAACCCTTACCATTCTGCAGTTTTGTAATTCTGTGGTGTTTGGTGACAGAGATTAAAAAAAAAAAAAAAAAAAAAAAAGTGACTTTTATGGACAAAAATTAAAACAGTTGTGTTTTCATCTTCCCCCACCCAAGAGGGTAGTGACAGAGGAAAATCTTTTTCATAAACTACATAGATCGCCATAATTTCCACAGAAAGTAGGTGAGGTCCATATGAGGAAAGAAAAGTTTTTTACTACTCACAACTTTTAAGTGAGGTCAGTGAGAAAAAAGATTAGTTGTGGTTAATTGTCATCAGTTGTGCAATAAATCAAAGCTTTCTCTAGTGTCTCCAAACAAACACCAAATGCAAACTGCTCTCATGTTGATAACCTTCAACTACACTTACTGTCAATCTCCTGAAATGTGAGCTTTATGTATATCCTCCTCTTTCTTGCACAGGCATGGATTCTGTAGTAGAGAAGGTAGTAAAATAGCATAGGTTTTATAAGATTGTAAGAGTTATAAATCTAGCCTATTTACTTCCATGGAGGATCTTTGAGAGTGCAATACAGATTTTTTAATTATTAATTTGGGTTAAAAAATAAATAACCTTAAAAAGACAGTTGAAGTCTCTGTTCTTTGTAAAGAACAAATCATTTAAAAAGAGCCAGCAGCAATTCTCAGACCATCACTAAGGGGTCTCAAAGGACGAAATGACTCAAGACCTTTTTAGGGTATATTATTTGAATTGAATTCCACAGAGGTAACAATCTGATCTTTCGATTCTGGTAGAATTGGAGTAGTTTATTGATGTGTGTTAAAGCTAAAAGATTATTAAATCAAGTTGACTCTGTCATTTAACCAGCAAACAGTTGTTCTCCTCTTTGCAAAAATTAGATGAAAATCTGATGCTATGCAAGTGGGAAGATATGGTAAACATCAAAATCAGAGTCTGGAAAATGGAAAAAAAAACATGCAAAAATAGTCAGACATACATTATCCTGTGGGACTTCATCAGTGATTGTCCATCTGTTACTAGAGTGTATGCAGAATAAAGTAATGTTATATGTCTAAGGAATATGAAGGGTAATTATTTAACCTGTGTAAAATTAACTGATTGGGACTTTGTGATTTACAGGCAGCTAGATAACAGGCTATTGAGCTGAAAATCCATACTGAACCAAAATAAGTAGACAAAGTATACATTACAGAGCTCAGATATTGTCCAGTAACAACATGCAAAAAATAATTTTATTGTATTTATATTTTTTAAAAATTAAATATATATGAAATATTCTTTCACACATATATGAGACAAATACATAGCATGAACTGAACATATAGAACATACAGAAGATTGAAAAGATAGAATCATAGAATCACAGAATCATAGAATGGTAAGTTTGGAAGGGACCTCAAGGATCATCTAGTTCCAACCCCCTGCCATAGGCAGGGACACCTCCCACTAGCACAGGTCACTCAAGACCTCATCCAACCTGGCCTTGAACACCTCCAGGGAGGGAGCAGCCACAACTTCCCTGGGCAACCTGTGCCAGTGCCTCACCACCCTTACTGGAAAGGATTTCCTCCTGACATCCAGTCTAAATCTTCCCTCTGCCAGTATAAACCCATTACCCCTAGTCCTGTCATTGCAAGACCTTATAAATAGTCCCTCCCCAGCCTTCCTGTAGGCACCCTTCAGATATTGGAAGGCTACTCTAAGGTCTCCTGGAAGCCTTTTCTTCTCCAGGCTGAAGAGTCCCAACTCTCTCAGTCTGTCCTCATAGCAGAGCTGCTGGAGCCCTCTGAGCATCTTCGTGGCCCTTGTCTGGACCCACTCCAACACTTCCATGTCCTTCCTGTGCTGGGGGCTCCAGAACTGCACACAGTAGATACTTTTGAGATTATAGAAGATGCAGCTGCTCAGATGTGGAATTAGTAAAACTAGTATGGTTTGATCCATATTAACAATAGGGAAAGCTTTCTGATAGATTTATTTGTAGAATTACAAAAGATTTTGTCTCAGAAAGATAAAATTGAGAAAATTAATGTGTGGAGTGTGTTTATGACCAAGGAGCTGGGGCCCAGGACTAAGCTGTACTATATTGATAAAGATATGAGAGGAGTTAAGGCATTTGATAGTGCCCCATTAACTCACTGCAATGATTGAAACTCACTCCAGTGCACTTACAAATTCCTGAATATACTCAGTATTGAATTCTGTTTAAGTGTGCAAGAGTAAAAGAAACTGGTCCTTCAAGGAGATTGTTAGATATTTTTTTCCTTGTAGCTGGTTCTTGCTAGAGAGAGAATAGGTTCACCTTGAAGATCTTGTAGATCTTGTAGATCTCTTAGATGTACATTTCATGTAGAATTTTTAGAAATACCATAGAATACTGGATTGGTAGGGACCTTAAGTCCAATTTTTTTTGAGAAAAGCACTGGAAAAAAAAGATGCTCAGGCAATGTTAGATTTTATTATGCTAATTGCCTTTTTATTTTAGAATATTATTTTTAAGCAACATTGTAAGTTAAGACTTTAAATCTATCATAAAATGAACAAACAAACAAACAAAAAGCACCAAAAAAACCCTGAGAGTCAAATTATAAAACGTCAGGCAAGAAACTTGAGGTTAAAAAAAAAACCAAACCAAAAAACAACCACCCAAACAAAAAAGCAAAACAACTCTTCACTTCAAGAGCTCAAAGTGCCTGTAGATTAAAAGCAGACCAGCTTACTTTGTAAGGAATAGAAAACACTCTGTGATAGATGCAGTCTCCTAAAATCAAGGTGACATGCTAAAAACATCCCTTTATTATGTCTGTAATAATTTAGCTTTATACTAGCAGTAAGTGCTAGAGTAAGAGGTCTGCTCGGAGGGGTGCTCCTTTGACTCTGAATTTCTCTGTCACTCTGTGCTAAGGCTCCCAAATACAGGTGTAATGAGACTCATTTTTTTTGCACTTCTGTATCTGAAAATTGTTCAAGATTTATCTTAATAAGCTATCTATCTAGTGAAGTTTCTGAAATCCTAGAGTTGTGGCAGGCCTAAACAGGCCAAAATATTAATTAAAAAAAAAATTTAAAAAAAAAAATATTAATTAATTACCCTCCAGTACCTCCACCTAGAAGTTTTATTAAATTAAAAGGTCTTAAGAATTTATATTTAAATTTCATACTGCTTCACCAATTGGCCAAGAATGTCACTGTATCTCAGGAAATACACAAAGCTCTGAAATTCTCAGTGGTACTTCATTGTTAAGTAATTTTCTGTGTCTACAATTTTGAAAGGGCATACTCATATTCATGTTAACTGCGTGGTGTTTAGCTCTGTGCTGATGCTTGATGAAGGTTACTTTGATCAATACAGTTAAGAAAGCAGCATTATTATACTTTATCAGTACTCAGTCAGTGGCTTTGGTGGGCTTATCTGCCATCATTCTTTTCACAATGCTCATATGTCTTCGCATTTAAGACCAGAGCTTTTGTATTAATTAAGTATTTTGGTAGTGTCTACTATTAGCATCTAGTCTGGTATGAAGTCAAAGTGGCCTAATTTTCACTACGTTGTAGCACATTTAAAGAATTCTCCTGAGTAATTTAAAACCTGTATCCACTTAGAGACACTAAATGATTTATGGTTAGACATTGTGATCTTAAAGGTGTTCTCCAATCTTAGTGATTCTATGATTGAGCAGAAAACCAAAAAAATAATATTATATTTTCACAGGATATCTAATTTTCTTTCTGTCTTCTCAGAATGGAAAACTACTTAAAATCTTTGAATGATTTAATTTTTCAGGCTTTTGTCATTCAGCACATACAGATTGAGTGACATGTGCCGCCTTTATAGAATCATAGAACCATAGAATGGTAAGGTTTGAA
>WBNM01042491.1:0-27553 GCA_013399055.1 Ramphastos sulfuratus | reverse complement strand
CTGGGTGAGCTTGGAGGGCTCTGGCAGCTTGATGTATTCTGTGATGAGACTGATAGAAGTCTGTTTATTGATTGTTGAAATTGATTGGTCTGGTTTAAAAGCCTAACAAAACAGTAACATATCTTGGATGCCTTCCCCCTTTGGAAAGAAAAAGGGAAAAAAAGAATTAGGTATGGAGAGTGAAAAGGGCTAAAACACCCAAAGAGTAATCTTGCTCCAATTTGGAAGTTAAAAGGAAAACTTTAACAATAAATAAAGGTATTTAAGGTAAGAGACATTGCAGAAAGGCATAGGGAAGGGAAACAAATGCAAAATACATAGAAAACCTGGTGGATGGCAGAGGATGGAGGTGGGTTCAGGAGGTGGTTGGTCCACCACATGGTTGTCTGGGCACATGGCAAAGCAGGAGCAGCTGGGACAGGAGTGCTGCTCGCAGGCGAAGCAGGGCAGAGAGAAACAGGAAGTTCCCTGGTTTTTATAGGGGGTCCAGACAGGCAGTGGGAGTGGGACCCCATTGCACCTGGGGTCAGGGTCAGAACACCCCCAGGGAGGTTAACCCTTAACAGTTCCTGATTTCTGTCTTGCCCCTGCTTGTTCCCTTCACCTGCTGAAGGCCCAGCACACCCAAAGAGGCTCCTTCCTTTTCATCATAGAATCACAGCACGGCCTAGGTTGGAAACGACCTCCAGAGCTCCCCCAGCCCAAGCCCTGCACTCAGCAGGGGCATCCTCCACTAGAGCAGGTTGCCCACAGCCCTGTCCAGCCTCAACTGCAATTTCTCCAGGGACAGGGTCCCAACCACCTCCCTGGGCAACCTGTTGGCAGTGTTCCAGCAGCCTCCTGGTGCAGAACTTGTTCCTCTTGTCCACTCTGCTCTCTTCTCTGGTTTAAAACCATTCCCACAATGTCAATATCCAGAAGAGATTTAGCAGAGTTGTGCTGTGCTGATGACTTCTTTGTCTTCTGTGGTGAAGTACCCAGCTGGAGTAGCTTTGAAAGCAGCCAGCCCATGGCATAACCTTCCCAACTCTCTTTCTTGTCACCTCTCCAGGATGGGAAACCTCTTCCTGGCTTGATTCAGGACCACATGATTTCTGGGGTCAGCATGACCATCCGGGGGAGCTGCTTCACCAGGGAGCAGTACATGGAGCTGGTTTACAGAGGGCTGACAGACAAGACAGGAAGAATCAAAACCTTTCCTCCAGCCATCTGGAAGCCGCAGCGCTTATGGACAGGAAAGCAGGTAACTGCCGCTGCGCTGGCGCAGTGCAGGCAGAGTGCTGACCTGGGACAGTGCTGCTGAGAGCTGCTGCACTGCCAGATCCCAGCCTCCAACCAGCACAGGCCTTGCTGTGTGTTACTGAGAGTTGCTTTTCATGTCAAGTGACAGTGTTGGAGGAGAACTTGTACTGCTTGCTGCTCTGCAGAGTGTTGCTGGTGGGAGTGCAGTGCTGCGTTCCCAGGGAATCTGTTGCCCATATTTAATTTACGCCAGGCAGTGCTTTTGATTCTCTGAACTTAGAGTTGTAGGGAAAGGTTCTGCTATTGGAGTTTTGGGTTGGGATCATCCTTAGGTTGATGTCATACCTGAGGTGAGTGCTCCACTTTGTGCTCCACATTCAGTCCAGGTGCTACATCTGTGAGCAGAGCAGGGCAGATTCTCTCTGGGTTTGTCTGGTAAAGCCCAGCAAAGAGCTCTTTATTTCACATCCTGTGTCTAATTACTGGAACAATCTTCTGGTGCCAGCTGCTTCTGCACAATGAGGTGTCCCAGCTCATTGACCTTTCAAAGCCAGAGGAGCAAGGGGATGTTCCTGCCATGGGAACAGCAGATTTCCAAACTTCCAGAGCTTTGCTGTTAGTGGAAAAAGTCTGTCTGAGATGCTGCTTTTCTCCTGCCTGTCAAACACAGGAAATTAATGACTCCTTCCACTCCTCCTGCTTCTTTACAGGTTGTTTCTACATTGTTAATAAACATCATTCCAGAAAACCATGTCCCACTGAATTTAACTGGGAGAGCAAAGATTGGGGGAAGAGCCTGGGTAAAGGAACCTGCAAACAGGTGTCTGAGTCTGGACTCCATGTGTGAATCTCAGGTATGCTGGGGCAGCAGCTCTGGAGGCTGGGCAGGGCTGTAGCAAAATGCTGTAGACAGCAAAGGAATGGGCAGGGGAGGAGGAGCATGGCCAAGGGAAAAGCTGTAGCAAAATGCTGTAGACAGCAAAGGAATGGGCAGGGGAGGAGGAGCATGGCCAAGGGAAAAGCAACAAACAACAGTGGTGATTAGAGGGTAGGGCTGGCATCAGGGAAAACTCTGCTCTGATCCTGCCTAATGCAGATTCTGCTTTTGTTAGACCATGGTCAATGGACAGAGTCCAGCTGGAGGTCTATATCTAGTGGGGTCCCTCAAGGCTCAGTACTGGGACCAGGACTGTTCAATATATTTATCAGTGCCCTGGCTGAGGGCACAGAGGCACTGCCAGCAGGTTTGCTGATGACACCAAACTGGGAGGATTGGCTGACACCCCCTCAGGCTGTGCTGCCACCCACTGAGACCTGAACAGGCTGGAGAGTTGGGTGGGGAACAATGTAATGAAATCCAGCAATGCCAAGGGTAGAGTCCTGCATCTGGGGAAGAACAATCCCATGGCCCAGGATAGGCTGGGACTGAGCTGTTGGAGAGCAGCACAGAGAGGACCTGAGGTCCTGCTGGACAACAGAGTGCCCAGGAGCCAGCAAGGTGCCCCTGTGGCCAAGAAGGCCAAGGGCATCCTGGGATGGATTAGAAGGGCTGTGGTGAGTAGGTCCAGAGAGGTTCTCCTGCCCCTCTGCTCTGCCCTGCTGAGGCCACAGCTGCAATCTTGTGTCCAATTCTGGGCCCCTCAGTTCCAGAGTGACCTGAGGGAACTTCCATCCCCTGCTGTTCTGTGATGGTGTGGCATTGTTTGGCTGTACAGGTGAGACGCTACAGATGCTGTTAGAGGTTTTATTTCTGCTCTCTGTGCTGAGTGTGTAGCTACCCTGACCATGTTTAACTGCTCACAGTGTGGGGGCTGTTAAAACTGTCTTCATGTGGATCACCCAGTAAAATCTGTAGGCATCACAAGGTCCCCACTTCTGTTTTCCTCTATAGCTGTGCTTTGTTTTTCAGGTCATTATCAGGAATGGGGAGTTGCTGTGTGGAGTCCTGGACAAAGCTCACTTTGGCAGCTCTGCCTATGGCCTGGTCCACTGCTGCTATGAGCTCTATGGGGGTGCCACCAGTGGGAAGGTGCTGACCTGCCTGGGCAGGCTCTTCACTGCCTACCTGCAGCTCTACAGGGGCTTTACGATGGGTGAGTGGCACAGGGGCTGCAGCACCTCCCCAGACACAAAGCAGGCACTGTTGGGCTCCATACATGCTGAGTGTTCCTGGAGTCACAGAATGGGTTGGGTTGGAAGGGACCTTGAAGATCATTCAGTGCCAACCCCATGCCATGGGCAGGGACACCTCCCACCAGCTAAGCTTGCTCAAGGCCTCATCCACCCTGACCTGGAACACTCCTAGGGAGGGGGCATCCACAGTGTCCCTGGGCAACCTGTGCCACTGTCTCCCCACACTCACTGGCCAGAATTTCTTTCTCATCTCCATTCTCAATCTCAATCTCCTCTTGTTCTGCCACTACAAGCCCTTGGCAAATGTCCCTCCCCACTGGAAGGTAGCTCTGAGGTCTTCCTGGAGCCTTCTCTTCTCCAGGCTGAACAGTCCCAACCTTCTCAGCCTGTCCCCACATAGGGAGAGTCTGTCCATAGGGAGGGTCCTGCAGCAGTACAAGTGAGAGGTTAACGTACTGTGATGAGATATTAATATCCGGTTATGAATTATTATTATTATTAATATCTCTTAATATTTTTTTTTAATTAATATTCAAAAATTCGAGGGAAAANGCCCAATGCATTCAAAGCTTCGTGGCTCGTGCAACCACGCAGGCACGCTGAGGGGCTGCACCAGACACCTGACACAGTGCTGAGCTCCTAGCCTCAGGGCTTTGCTTAGCTTAGTTCAGTCTACTTCAGCTTCCGGACCCTGAACAGAAGGAGGACTGAGCAAGGGTTTGAACCAGCCTGGCAGGATTTATGTCTACCAGGACATGTACTGGAAAGCAGCTCTGTGGAGAAGGACCTGGAAGTACAGCTGGACTACAGGCTCCCCAGGAGCCAGCAGTGTGCCCTTGTGGCCAAGAAGACCAGTGGCACTCTGGAGTGCATCCAGAGAGTGTGGCCAGCAGGCTGAGGAAGGTTCCTGTCCCCCTCTATTCTGCCCTAGCAAGGCCACATCTGGAGTTCTGGGTCTCGTTCTGGGCTCCCCAGATCAAGAGAGACAGGGAACTGCTAAGGGACTTCACCAGAGGACCACAAAGATGCTGAGGACACTAGAACATCTGTGATGAGGAGAAACTTAGAGCCCTGAGGCTCTTTAGTCTGGAGAAGAGCAGCCTGAGAAGGAATCTGATCAATACTCAGCAAGAGCTAAAAGGTGTGGGGCAAGGGGATGGATCCAGACCTCTCTTAGTGGTGCCCACTGACAGAACAAGGAGCAATGGGCACAAACTGGAACCCAGGAGGTTCCATCTGAACAGGAAGAGAAACTTGTTTGGTGTGAGGCTGCTGGAGCCCTGGAGCAGGCTGCCCAGAGAGGTTGTGGAGTCTCCTTCTCTGGAGAGACTCCAAAGCCCCATGGCCATTGTGATCCTGAGCAAGCTGCTGTGGGTGCCCATGCTGGAGCAGGAGGGTTGGATGAGATGGCCTCTAGAGGTCCCTTCCACCCCCCAGCACGCTGCGGTTCTGTGAATCCATCTGCTCTGTCTCTCACAGGGATTGAAGACATCTTGGTTCAGCCTGAAGCAGATGAGAAAAGACAAAAGATAATTGAGAGGTCTCTGCAGGGTGGGGTTGGGGTAAGTCTGCTTCAGGGTTTGTTTTCTCCCCACCATTACAAACGTTTGCAGTCCTGCCCTGTTTAACCCTCTCTGTTTTACTTACAGGCTGTTAGAGCTGCTCTTAATTTGCCAGAAACAGCATTGTGTGAGGAGGTGCAGGGGAAGTGGCAGGATGCTCATCTCTGCAAAGACCAGAGGGACTTCAACATGGTTGATCTGAAGTTCAAGGAGGAAGTGAACGGTTACAACAATGAAGTTAACAAGGTTGGCAGGGAGGCACCTGTGTTTGCTAACCTCCTCAGACTCTTAGTGAGTTACTGGAGCACTGCTGAGGGCTGCCTGACCCTTCTGGAGGCTGTCCCTAGCGTGAGGCTTCCCATGCTGCCTTGGCCTCCCTGCAGGAGGAGGTGGTTTGTGCAGTGCTGAGCAGGAATGTTTGTGCTTGCTCAGCATCTCACTTGCTTAAAGCCTTCTGCAGGAGTTGGGTTGGTCTGCTATTTTAGTAATAGTGCTTTGGTTTTGTTCCCTTCACCCCACCAAACTCTTTAGGTTTGCATGCCCCATGGTCTCCACAGGAGGTTTCCAGAAAACAATTTGCAGCTGATGGTGCAGTCAGGAGCCAAAGGATCCACTGTGAACACAATGCAGGTAACATGGCCCAGCACTCGGCAGCTACTTCTCTTAGCTGCTTTGTCCTGCAGTGGGAGCTACTGAGGAGCTCTCCCGTGGGATACTAAAGCAAGATTTTTATTCTGGGCTTTTCAAAAAGAGGCCTTTGGCATGGAGGAACTGTAGAAGAATGTGACCCAGAGCTCAGTGGGTGGTGGGGGAGAACCCACCTTCGTTCTGGGTTTCAGTTGGTGCCCTCTGCATTGAGATTTATAGGACTGGGAACTTTCTTTTGGAGGGGATGCTGCAGGTCATACAGACAGGGGAAAGCTTTCCCTGGCCTCTGCTGGAGGCTGACTCCTCTGTGCCATACTTCCACTACTGAACAGGAACTACCAGGAAATGAACAGGAGACCTTAGAGGAGCCTTCCAGTACCTGAAAGGGGTCTGCAGGAGAGCTGGGGGAGGGACTTTTGACAAGAGCTGGGAGTGCCAGGACGAGGGATAATGACTTTGAGCTGGGGGAGGGGAGAGTGAGACTGGAGATGAGGAAGAAATTCTTGGCAGTGAGGGTTGTGAGACACTGGCACAGGTTGCCCAGGGAGGCTGTGGATGTCCCTCCCTGGAGGTGTTCAAGACCAGGATGGATGAGGCCTTGAGCAAGCTGAGGTGATGGGAGATGTCCTTGCCCATGGCAGGGGGTTGGAACTGGATGGTCTTGAAGGTCCCTTCCAACCCAACCCATTCTGTGACTCTGTGAACTAAATCTGACCTTGGTTCTGGTAGAAGTGGCAGTGCAGACAGCAGGCAGGCAGTGCTGGGCTTTGTCTTCAGTAATGCATTTGACTCTGCCTCCCACAGCTGAACTCAGGCAGTGTGGTCTGGATGGTTAGGGAGTGAGGTGGGTGGGAACTGGTTGAAGGGAAGAAGTCAGAGTTGTGGTGCATGGGACAGAGTCTAGTTGGAGGCCTGGGTCTAGTGGAGTCCCTCAGGGGTTGGCACTGGGACCAGTTCTGTTCAATGTATTCATCGACAGCCTGAATGAGGGCACAGAGGGCAGTGCCAGCAGGTTTGCTGATGGCACAAAGCTGGGAGCAGTGGTGACAGCCTCAGGCTGTGCTGCCATCCAGAGAGACTTGGACAGGCTGGAGAGTTGGTCAAGGGTAGAGCAGCCAACCCCAGGGATCAGTATAGGTTGGGGACTGAGCTGCTGGAAGGCAGTGAAAGGGATAAGCCCCTGGGGGTCCTGGTGGGTGGGAGGGTCCCCATGAGCCAGCAATGTGCTCTGGGGCCCAGGGGGGGCAATGCTAGCATGGGGTGGGTTAGNAGGCAGTGGAACATCTCTGTTAGGAGGAGAACCTGGGGGAGCTGTGGCTTGGAGCTTGGAGAGGAGGAGACTGAGGGCTGCCCTCAGTCATGGTTATAAAGATGTGCAGGTGAGTGCCAGGAGGCTGGAGCCAGCTCTGCTGGGTGATGCCCATGCCAGGACAAGGGCAGTGGTGGAAGCTGAGGCATAGGAAATTTCATGGAAACATGAGGAGAAATTTTTTCCCTGGGAGGGTGACAGAACCCTGGCACAGGCTGCCCAGGGGCTTGTGGGGTCTCCCTCTCTGGAGATACTCAAAACCTGCCTGGATGTGTTCCTGTGTGATCTGCTCTGGGTGATGCTGCTGTGGCAGGGGTTGGACTGGCTGAGCTTTGGAGGTCCCTTCCAGCTCCTGACACTCTGTGATTCTGTATAGGCCCCATGAAATCCTGTCTCACAATGAC
Source organism: Ramphastos sulfuratus (assembly GCA_013399055.1). NCBI lineage: Eukaryota > Metazoa > Chordata > Aves > Piciformes > Ramphastidae > Ramphastos > Ramphastos sulfuratus. The sequence goes on along the minus strand of WBNM01042491.1, from coordinate 20,255 downwards.
CAAAGCTCAGGAAAGAGTCAGAGCTTTAAGGGATTGGATTTGGTTTTAGTACACTGCTGAGAGGTAGTGTAGGGGCCTAGAAACCCAAGACCCCTAGGCCTTGTACCTTCCCATCTCTGTATATTACAATAAACATATGGAGCGAGGGTGGAAATGCTGAGACGAGGCAGGACTGGAAGGACTTCAGCAGCCCAGGTGAAGTTTGTCTCCTTTCCTGCCCATGAGCAGCAGGGAGAGGTAATGAATGGCGACAGTTTTTCAAGAAATACTGTCTTAAGTGAGCAGAAAATGTGATGGGAAAGTGAAGTCTCCTTTTTCCTGCCCATGTTTAGATCTCTTGCCTGCTGGGCCAGATTGAGCTGGAAGGCCGCAGGCCCCCGCTGATGGCATCTGGCAAGTCGCTGCCCTGCTTCCAGCCCTACGATTTCTCCCCTAGCTCAGGAGGGTTTGTGACTGGCAGATTCCTCACTGGCATCAAACCTTCTGTAAGTGTGGTCCTGGCTGTGCTTATGCTGAAGTGTATTTAAATCTTGACATCAACAGGCTGCCAGTGGTGGACACCCTGGGGATGCGGCTCTGAGGGTCACGGTTTAGTGGTGGCCTGGCAGTGCTGGGGTAAGGGCTGGACTTGATCTTGAGGGATTTTTTTTTCAGCCTGAACAATTCTGTCATTCTGTGGCTGCAGTACAGAGTGCCTGCAGCAAATGAGCTTGGGTCTTAAGGAGATGTGAGGAGGAGCAAACCTTGCAGCCAGGACGTGCTTCTCAGCGGCATGCTGACAGTGCTGTGCTTCCCTTTAGGAGTTCTTCTTCCACTGCATGGCTGGCAGGGAAGGTCTGGTGGATACAGCTGTCAAAACCAGCAGATCTGGCTACCTGCAGAGGTAAGAGGCTTGCTTTAGAATGGGAGACTTGAGAAGGTCCTTTTGTTTGTTTGGGCTGGCTTTGCTGGTGCTGTGTTGATTGCTGTGGGAGCAGCACCGCAGCGCTCAGCTCCAGTTCAGTGTCCTTGCTTCAGAGAACAGCCTTTGCTGGCTGAGTGTTGAGGGTTTGTTCTGAGGCAACTTGCCAGAGGACTGGATCAAGTGGAACTTGATTATCTCTAACTTGTCCCTGGCATGTAGCAGCAGCAGCAGCAGCTTCTCCTTTGGGAGAAATCTCTTTGCTGCACAAATACAGATGCACAAATTCCAGGCAGCTCTGGTTTTCCTTGGCCACATTCTGTGGTCCTTCTCTTTATTGCAGCAACACCTCTGGTATACAGAGGAAGATGAACCTCCTTAGCAAAAGGCTTTCTAAAGGAGGGATGCCTCCTTTCAGACAACCCTTTAGGAGGGACAGCAGAAACAGAGAATAATTTGCTGTTTCATTTTTAAGTCACTTTACTCCAAGGAAACTGGAGGGAGAAACATGCAGAAAGCTTTCCAATGTAGAATTAGAAGGGGTTGAGTTGGAAGGGGCCTTAAAGATCATCCACTTCCAACTCCATATTTGGGACACCTCCCACTAGATGAGGTTGCTCAAGGCCCCATCCAGCCTGGCTCTTGAGGAAACATCCACAGTTTTGGGCAGCCTGTTCCAGTGTGTCATTACCTTCAGATTCCTTCCTGATACATAATCTAAGTCTACCCATATTTGGGGCTGTTCAGCCTGGAGAGGAGAAGGAGACCTCAGAGCTGCAGTTCAGTATCTGCAGGGGACTTCCAGGCAGGCTGGGGAGGGACTGTTCAGAAGGGCCTGTGGGGACAGGACAAGGGACAATGGTTTGAAAGTGGAGCAGGGGAGAGTTAGGTTGGAGACCAGGAGGAAGTTTTTGTACTGTGAGGGTAGTGAAATACTGGAACAGTTTGCCCAGAGAGATGGTGGAGGCCCCATCCCTGGAGACATGCAAGATCAAAGCTGATGGGGCCCTGAGCAAGCTGATCAAGTGGAAGAGGGCTCCTTCCAACCCAAGGTGTTCTATGGTGCTCTGATTCTACCCTTCCTCAGGGTCTGTCACTACCTCATACCACTGTGCAGGTCACCTGTGTGCTGTCTGTACGAGCTTTGGCTTCCAGAATTCCTGACCAGCTCTTAAGTGCACTTAAGATATTAATGAGGACAGTGTTTCTCACGTTGGGGCCAGAGATCTCTGCTGCTCTGTAGCATCCTAAGAACATTTCTTACCCCCTTTTCCTCTGGCACAGGTGCATCATCAAGCATTTGGAAGGGCTGGTGGTTCAGTATGACCTGACTGTGCGAGACAGCGACGGCAGCGTGGTGCAGTTCCTGTATGGAGAGGATGGGCTTGACATCCCCAAAACCCAGTTCTTGCAGCCTGAGCAGTTCCCTTTCATTGCAGACAACTATGAGGTACAGCACCTGAGTCTTTGCGGGGGTGAAGGGGGAGGCTGAAGTGCCTGGAGGCCATCTGGCATGCCTAGGGGTCCTGTGGCTGGTTCTCAGTCACCCTCAGCCTGCCCTAGAGTTTGAGTTGCCATCGTGTGCAAAATGGGGCAGATCTGAAGCCTGGGACATGATTTAGCAATCTGTTTGCAGAGCACCAAGAGCTCTCCCTGTTCTCACCTACTCTGACTGCACTTGGATTCAGCACAGGTAACTTCACACTTGGGGCAAGCTTGATTCACTCCTTTTGGCAGTGTCGCCTCTGCTGGTGAAAAGTGGCAGGAGTCACGCAGAGATAGTGAGGAGTTCTGCCTCGATGGGGCTGAAAAACGTCTTTGAAAATGGCTTTACAGCAGCTGAACATTTTGGGTGGCAGCAGCAGATGAGTTTTGCAGTTTGCTTTGCCTCTTCTGCCACAGTGGACATAGAGAAAAGAACAATCACACAGGTGACTCTCTTCCAGGTGATCCAGAAGGCAAACCATCTGGATGAAGCTTTGGCAAGGATGGAGTCTCACCAAGCTAACCAGCAGTTCAAAGCCATCAAAAAGTGGCAAGCCAGGCACCAAAGCTCTGTGCAGAGAGAAGGAGGCTTCCTCCTGTTTGCCCAGAAGAAGCTGACAGGTGTGAAGGCACAGACTGCAGGAGGGGAGATCAGGAATGGGAGAGACCCAGCGACCTTACAGGTACCACAGCAGCAGCTGAGCTGACTGAGCCCTTGAGAAAGCTGCAGAGTCCAGGGCTTCTGTCTGTAGTGTCCCAAAGTGTTTCCCAGACTGTTCACAGGAGCTGCCTTTGGAAGGAGTCACCTCAGCTGTGGCAGTGGTGAAGCTGATCCTCACTTACTAAATCTGTAGGCCCAAGAGCTAGGGCAGAGGCCAAAGGATCTGAGGGAAGGCTGGGTTTAGAGAACAGCCTATGTCCCTGGGTGGTGAGGGGGGTTGATTTTGTTCCCTTGGTGGCAGCTTGGGTTTGCTGTGGGTTTGTTCCCACGAGCACAGAGTGTATCTCTTCTGTATGGGCTGGAGCCTGTTTAATACAAAGACTGCAGCACTGAGCCAGCCCTGCCTACTGGCTCAGCAGAGTGCTCTTACTTAAGCCTCTTGCACCTCAGGGCTCTAATCTGTGTGCCATGGCTTTGCTGTCACAGGGATTTACCCCTGGTAGAACGTGGACACTTAGCATGAAACTCTAAGCTGAAGGTGTTGAGAGAGAGAACCGTGAGCTTGTCTGCAAAGACCCTGATCCCTGCTTCCTCCACTCAGGGCTGCTGAGGTCGTGTTGCTGTTGGCACTGCTGATACCATTCAAAATGATTTGGCCTGGGAATTCCTTTCTTGTTGGTTCATTCTTTTCTTTGTCTCTGTCTCAGCTGAGTGGGCAGAGCTCCATGCCCTGAGCCAGCTCTTCTGCATGCAGCAGCAGGGCCTGTCAGGGACAGGTTCAGCACAATCACCATCTTGATTTTTTTTAATTGGTATCAACTTCTCCTCGATTAAACACAGCACTTGAACTGTTACTTGTAAGACTGGCAGGCTGCAGAACAGCAATGGAGAGGGTCCAGAGGAGGCCATGAAAATGATCAGGGGGTTGGAGCAGCTCTGCTATGGGGACAGGCTGTGGGAGCTGGGGGTGTTCAGCCTGCAGAAGAGAAGGCTCCAGGGACACCTCATGGTGACCTTCCAATACAAGAAGGCTGCAGAGAGACTGTTTGCAAAGGCCTGCAGGGACAGGATGAGGGCAATGGCTTTAGCAGAGCAGATTGAGATCAGATGTGAGGAACAAGTTCTGCACCAGGAGGCTGCTGGAACACTGCAACAGGTTGCCCAGCGAGGTGGTTGGATCCCCAGCCCTGGAGATACTGAAGGTGAGGCTGGACAGGGCTGTGGACAACCTACTCTAGTGGAGGATGTCCCTGCTGAGTGCAGGGGCTTGGGCTGGGTGAGCTTTGGAGGTCCCTTCTAGCCCAGACTGTTCTGTGATTCTATGACTCAAGCCTATCACCATGCAGAAAATGCAAGTTCTGTGTCAGGTCTCTGTTGGCTTGAATGTGACAGCTCCAGATCTGGGAGGCTCCTTTGTTGTGGCCAGCATTAGCCTGTCCAGGTGATGATCAGCTAGAAGCAGAGACTGCATTGGCCCCCTCACTACAAAATCATCCCTAGAGGGCTGCATTTCCCTGTGTCTGCAGTGGCTGCTGTGGGTAGGTAGGTGACTGTTTCAGGCTTGCAAAGAATCTTGAAATCCTTTGCAGTCACCGGTGTGGAGAGCACTCATTTGTCCCCGAGTGGTGCCTGCAGCCTGCGGTTTGGTGCAGGGTGTCCTCCCCTGCTTCACTGCTGCTTGGCCTCCCTGCTGGGAGCGCTGCCGCCTGCGCTTGGCCTCACTGTGGGTGAAGCTCTCTGCCTCCACATCTCCTCTTGTTCTCAGGTACTGCAGATGTGGTACGACCTGGATGAGAAGAAGCGAAGAAAGTACCTGAAGAAGGCAGCCAAGTGTCCTGACCCCAGCCTCGGGGTTTGGCGTCCAGACACTCACTTTGCATCTGTGTCAGAGACCTTTGAGAAGGAAGTTGCAGATTACGTCAGCAAGTGGGAATCTGAGAGCAGACGAAGCTGTGTGCACCCAGCTCTTCCTGCAGACAGGTGCTGGCTTCTGTGTCTTCCCTGCTCTGAGCCAAAGCACAAAGTCCCTGTGTCAGGACTGCTTGCTGAAGCCGGACAGCCTTTGGCAGCTCCTGGTTTGCTGTGCCCTGTGTGAAGGGCAGTGCTGAACTCAGAGTGCTTCCTGAAAGCTCAGTGTGCAGCACAGGGGCCCTACTTCTCTGTCTTCCAAACCTGCATCTTCCATGCTTTAGCAAAGGCTTTGGGGAGTGGCAGCAGCATGTTGCTGCCACCCTGCATGTCGAGTGATGCTTCAGCAGTTTTAAAAACCACTCTGCTCCAGCCACACCTTGGAGTTAGCAAGGCAGTTAAGATGAGCAGGCTGGAAGTAAATGGACTCTGCCATTCTGGCAACTGGCAGCAGCACTGAAGTGCAGTTTGGCCAGGGCTGCAGTCCTGTGTGTCAGATGGCAGTGGGACAGTGTTACAGCTGGTGTGGTGAGTTAGGAAATTCCCTCCCTCAAAATTTCCCAGCTCAGACAGTTTGGGAGTAAGCTAAAGCTCAGCTTATAGCAAGCTGGAGTTGGAGCATACCTGCACAGCACAGGCACAGGCATTTACAGTCAGATACAGCTGAGAAATAGCACAGAAATCCAATCCTCCCCCCAGGACAAAGAAAGCCCAGCTTCTTCTCTCCCCACAGACAGCAAAGCAGCAGGGCTCAGCTGTCAGCAGCCAGAGGTTGGTACACGGTGTGGGGGAGTCAGAGGCTCAGAGACAGCGACAGGGCCAGAGCCCAGGGGCACAGAACCGTTCCTCGGAGCAAGGCAGTGAGTGACAGAGGCTTCAGCGTTGCGTTCTTACAACCAAGGCCCTGCTCACTCACTCTGCAGTCAAAAGAATGTCCAGACAGTGCCTCTCTCTTGTTTGTAATTTAGAACCAAAGTAGAGCCTTAGCTCACACTGCCACAGCTGGCTCATCCGGAGGGGAGCAGGGAAAGGGCCAACCACTGGGCTGAGAAATGCTGAAGTCTCTGGTGAGTGCTGTGTTCTGTACTACACTGAGCCAAACCTCCTCTCCCCTGTCTCCAGGCTGAAGGACTTGCTGTTCTTGAAGTGGCAGCGATCTCTTTGTGACCCAGGAGAAGCTGTGGGGCTGCTTGCAGCCCAGAGCATCGGGGAGCCTTCCACACAGATGACTCTGAACACCTTTCATTTTGCTGGCAGAGGTGAAATGAATGTCACATTGGGTATCCCGAGGTGAGGAGTCTCAACTTTGTTCTCAGTCCTTTGGCACTTCTCTGAAAGTGCTTCATCTGCCTGGCAGGCACAGCTGTGGTCTCAAGGGCAAATGATCCTTCATTTGAGCTCTAAACTGGGCCTGTTCTGAGCTGCTGAAGGGTTTACAATTTGGTGGTTCTGGTTTACAATTCGGTGGTCGTTTTGGTGGGGCCCTGTGGCCGTTTGAGTTAGATTCCTACCTCAGAGAAACTTGGAGGTGGAAGCTCTAAGGCGAACATTCTGGGGATAGGCCATAGAATGGCAACGATGGATAAGTTAATATAATCTCATTGGAGCATCAAGAGCTTTATGTCTGGAAGCACAGCTTGGACTTTCCCCTTGCTGCTTCCGCCGCTTCGCCTGCGCCTGCTGCTATCTTCCCCTGCCGCTGTTTTGGCTGCTGCTGCTTGTGCTGCTTTCGCGGCCGCTTGACCCCTTCCCCATCTTCCTTCAGGTTATTATATATTCTTGTAGTAGTTGTATTTTTCCCCTACACTGTTATATTTAAACTATAAGAGATATAATTTAAGAAATACAATTTTTTTTTTCCTGACTTCACAAAAAAACAATACGTGTTGTGGTAAGTTTATTGTACCAGGGGAGGGATCCACCCTAACCTGGTACAGGCCCTTGTTGTAACTGATGTCCAGCAAATGGCTTCTTGCTTTCTGAGGTGTCAGTGCAGCAGAAGCCTGAGGAAATGGTGCTTTGTGGGTTTGCCCTCTGCTGTCTTCCTCTCCCAAACAACTTTTAAACCTATTTCTTTCACACATCCAATGTCACTGCAGCTGTGCAGTCTGGCATGTTTAGTACTCTCCTGTGCAGAGAGCGCCTTAGGTTCTAGTAGCCAGCTTTCTCCTGGCTCTTCTGCTTGTGACAGTGACTTTACCAGCACACACACCTTTATCAGCCAGGCACCAGCTGGTTGTGAGTAACAGGGGTGCTGGCCTGGCCTCCTGCACAGGTGTGTGGTGGGAGATGGTTGTGGTATGGCAGAGAAGCTGAGAAGGGAGACAAAGTGCAAGGCAGCGTCTGTAGGAAGCAGGCTTCAGCAGCTCTGTTCTTGGCACAGTTTCTCATTCTGCCTGTTCTGTTCCCATAATTGGGTGATAATCTGATGGAGGCTGTAGAGCTGCTGCTGTGCTGTGCTTGATGAGCAGCCAGAGAAGAGGAGCTATGCAAGGGGACCTCCTGAGAAGCAATGAGGTGTTGAAGAGATCACTCTTGGTGTATAAAACCATCTTAGATCTGTGACAGAGGGCAGTGGAAGGAGTGCTGCTCAGACATCTGCCATTACCCATTTCCAGATTAAAGGGAAAGGGAATGATCTAGCCCAGAAAACTCCCTCCCTCTTTGGACACCATATTAAGTTCTCTAAGCCTGGGAATGAACTGAGATAAGAAATGGGCAATTTTGAATCCATGTTCTTAAACAATATCTCGTTGACATCTATAAACGTCTACAGGGTGGGTGCCAGGGTGAAGGTGCCAGGCTCTTTTCAGTGGTGCCCAGTGGCAGGACAAGGAACAAAGGGTAAAAGCTAGAGGAGATTCCGTCTCAACCCGAGGAGGCACTTCCATGTGGTCAGGTTGACTGAGCCCTGAAGCAGGCTGCCCAGGGAGGTTGTGGAATCTTCTCTGGAGCCTTTCCAACCCCTCCTGGATGTGTTGCTGTGTGCCCTGCCCTGGGTGCTCCTGCTCTGGCAGGGGTTGGACTGGATGAGCTCTGCAGGTCCCTTCCAACCCCTAACGTTCTGTGATTGTGTGCCTGGTGCCTGTGGCTGTGGCAGAAGTGGCAGCTGCTCTGTGCTGCTCAGTGAGGTGAGCTGGTGCTTGTTAAAGTGCACAGGGCTACTGCTGCTGAATTTGCAATGTCCTTCTTCATTTAAAGGCTGAGGGAAATACTGCTGGTGGCTGGGGCCAGTATCAAAACACCAACCATGAGTGTGCCTGTATTAAATACCAAGAAAGCTCTCAAGAAGGTGAAGCAGCTCAAGAAACAACTCACCAGGGTGTGCTTAGCTGAGGTAAGCCTCCCATTCAGTATATTCTTTGAGGGGCTGCAGAACAAAGTCTGCTGTTTGAGCTTTGTGGCAGTTCCCAGGTTTGAAGACTTACCTGTGAACACAAGAGTAGAGGGTCCTTTTTTTTCACCTCCTGCATACTGAACCTGTAAGCTCTGCTGAGACCTGGAGCAATGGAAGCAGTCACTGTTACTGTGGCTGCATCAGCCTGCAGTTCAGTCTAACCTGTAAAGCCTCCTCTTAGGCTACAAACTCCAGAGCATAAAGGGGAGGCAGGAGGTTAGTTACAGCAGCACTGTAACAGTGAGGAGGTTGAAGCTGGCTTGTCTGCCTTTCTCTCAAGCCTGTTGGCAGGCTCATGTCAGTCTGAGAGCAGCTAACCTGGCTGTGACTGCCACAGCAGAGATCTTTCTGTTCGACCCCACCACTGCGTAGTCAGGAGGAGCAGCACCTGGGGCTCTGGAGACTCCATGTGCTGAAGTGATGCATTCTGTGCTCCCTTTCCTGGGGCTGCAGGCTGCCCTGGGCTCTCCTGCATGCCCTGTCAGCTTTCACGAGCTGAGAGCAGCAAAGACTCAGGTCTGCTCCGTGAGCTTGAGTCAGCACAAGGCAGCTGTGGGCCCACTGAAACGTGCAGGCTCTTGAGGAGTCAGGTGGGAGCCAAGGCTGTGCCCCAGCTGCTGCTGTGCCCCAGCTGCTGCTGTGCCCCAGCTGATGTCTAAGTTCATGGCTGGGAGGAGCTCAGGCCAGAGCTGCCGCGGAGCCTGCTGTGATTCTGCTCCTGTACGCTGGGGTGGCAGGGAGTAAGTGGAGGTCTTTGTCCTGCCGGGGCCCTCTGCAGGTCTTGCAGAAGGTGGAGCTGGAGGAGTCTCTGCGCATGAGGTGCAGGCAGAACAGACATCGGCTCTGCAAGGTCCGCTTCCAGTTCCTGCCCCATGAGCACTACCGGGAGGAGAAGTGTGTGAAGCCCAGGCAGATCCTGCACTTCATGGAGACCAGGTGAGCTTGCTTTCAGAGAGCTCACTGTGGGCCCTGCTGGTCACTCCTGCTGCTGTGGATGTGCTCCCAGAGGCATCTGCTCAGCTGCTCTCCATGCCCCCAAAGAAGCCCTGGCTCTGGCGTGGGAACAGTGCACCTTCAGCTTCTCCCAGGGCAAGTGTAGCTGCTCTCAAGGCAGATCAATACAGCTGGACAAGAGCCATATAAACATCTCCCTTGTCTTACATCAGCTTCTCCCCAGCAGAAATGTTTGAACACTTTCGGTATCCCTTCGAGTTCTCACTGAAGAGAACTAAACCTCAATTTCCTTTATAAGTAAACAGACAAATCAGAAGAGGCTGCCTGCCCTTCTTTGCCTTTGTTCCTCTGCTTCCTTCCCTGTGTCCAACCAGATTTGTGTTGTTAAGAGTGGAACAGAGCTGAGGGTCTGCTGAAAGCTGTTGTTTTTGCAGAAAGGCTTTGTGGATTTTTACTCCTCTGGGCCAGGTGGGCTCAGGCTGAGCTGCTCTATGTAACAATTCTGCATGTGCTTGGTGATTTACAGACCCAGCCCAGCAGTAACCCATCTCTTCTGGAGGGCAGTTTGATGTGCAGTCAGGGGGAGCTTGTAGTTTTAAGCTTTGGACACTTGGCTGCATCTGTGATTGTAGGAGGGATGATCCCAACCTTTTCATTTGCAAAGGAAAGGGAGATGAAAAATTCTTTGCCTTATCCTAGAAGTACTTTCATACTCACCAGAGAATATGTCCTGTTGTGAGCTGACTCACTGAAAGAAATTAATTTTCTGACAAGTCGAGTTCCCTGCTGTGCTGCTGAGCTCTGACATTGGGTTGCTGCTTCTTTCAGGTTCTTTAAAATGTTTCTGGAAGCAATTAAAAAGAAGAGTGCAAAGATGGAATCTTTTACTGCAGTCAGTGCTCGGAAGGCAACTCACAAAGACCTGGACAGTGACCAAGACAAGGTACAGAAAAGCACTGCCTGAGAAGTGCCTCACTCCCATCTGTCTTTGAGAAGGTTTTCATGTGCATATGAGATGTGTGAATGCTGCATTCTGCTCTTCCTGCATGCACTGCCTGTGCATGCTCCTGAGTTCCACAAGGAAATGAAAGGTTTTGTGTATGAAATCCTGAGTGACTTCAGACTACTCCAAAAATGCCTCTTGATTTTAGCTTCAGTGAGAAAAGCCTATCACTGTTGGCTCCCCAGTCACACAGAATCACACACACAGAGCACATCCAGTTGGATGAAACCTTCCAGCTCACCCAGCCCAGCCCTGACCCAGCACTGCAGGCTCAGCACCAAACCATGTCCCTCAGCACNGCTTTCTTGCCCACCTGGGCACTCATGCTCAGTGACTGCCACCCAACAGCCTCAGGTCCCTCTCCCAGCTGCAGCTTTCCAAGCACACATCCCCAGGTCTGTAGCTCCCCAGGGGGTTGTTGTGACCCAGGTGCAGGACCTGGCATTGGCCTTGTTGGACTTCATCCAGTGAGCCTTGGCCCATGGCTCTCACCTGTCCAGATGCCACTGTAAAGCTTCCCCTACCCTCTAGCAGATGGACACAGCCACCCAGCTTGGTGCCAGCTGCAGGCTTGCAGAGGGAGCCTCAATGCCCTCACCCAGGCCTTTGATAAAGATGTTAGAGAGTCTCTGCCCTTTTGTAGCAGTCTTAGTGACAACTGTGGGGAAGATCCTCTTTCACTGCAGCCTTTTGCATGTTCCTCCTGGCACTGCTCTCCATCAAGGACTGTCGCATCACCAGCTGGCAGCTGATGCATGCTGTAGGTGTTTCACCTTCCTTACTGTTACAGCTACCATGAGTTCATCACTGCCTCGCAGCGGAGGGCTGAGAGAATTCGCCCTTGGAGGTGTCAGATAGAACAAAGGAGTGGGAAATTCTGAATGTTTGGCTAAAGCCCTTGATGCAGTTGGTGCTTCCTAGCAGTCAGCCTGATTGTCTGCTCTGTCCTGGGTTTCTAGGTACAGAACCATCAGGAAGCTGCAGCAGAGGAAGAGGAGAACATTGTTGATGCAGAAGCTGATGAAGGGGATGGTGATGCTACGGAAGCCAAGCGAAGGAAGAAGCAGGAAGAGGAGGTAATGAGTTTAGAGGTGCTCAGCACTGCACTTTAATTCCCAGTTTCCTCTGCTTGGTTTGAGTTGGAAAGGAAAACTTCCATTGAAACAAAGTGCTGAGAAAAGCCAACTCCCACTTGAAAGGAGATAGGAAAGTCTGTGCTGTGCTGATCAGCTTTGATTCGGATCGGGGGAAAGTAGCAGAGGTGTGAGCTGAGACTTGCTATGACCTCGTTTATCATGGCTGAGCCTGAGCACTGCTGTCCCTGTGAGAGTCATTCAGAGCTGCACAAGTCAGAGGTGGGAGGGATCTGTGTTTTTTCCAAAGTCTTGTTCTTCAGGCCCTGGTTCTGCCAGTCAGGTTGGCTGTGCTGGAGTTCACCTGAACTTTACCTCTGGCTCATTTCCTGCCATTTTTTAAGTTTTTAAGACCTTGCTGTGGTTCTTAATATAACATTCTCCCTGCCTCTGCATGCCCCAGTGGTGGGTTACTCTAATTCAGCCAAGAGGTTAAATCCTCCTTGGAAATCCTGAGAGGATGCCATCATCAGTTGCACTATGGGAAGAGCTCTTTTTGGAGGGGGCAATTAAGTTCTGCTGCAGTCCCAATAACCTGCAGTGTCCCAGACTGTACTGAGTGACAGTAGCAACATTGAGGGTTCCTATGAACAATCTGTGAGCAATTCCCTTGCTGCAAGAGTGGTCAGGCACTGGAACAGGCTGCCCAGGGAGGCACTGGAGGTCTTCAGGGGCTCTGAGCAGCCTGCTGCAGTTGAGCATGCCCCTGCTGACTGTGGGGTGGGTTGGAGGTCCCTTCCAGTCCAGCCCATTCTGTGAGTCTGTGACATGTGGCCATGGAACTTGGGGCCTTAGGTTGGTGGTTGGACTGGATGATCTTAGAGGGCTGTTCCAACCTTCATGATAAGCAGTAGAGACTGCACTGAACCTGCTGTGTTCCTTGCTGTGCAGCAGAACCATTTGCCCTGTGCTGTAGCAGGGAGGCTTGCAGCTGATGGCTGAAAGCATTCGTGGTGAAGGTCCTGGCTCAGGTGAACGCTACAGCGTTTCTTTGCAGGTGGATTATGAGAGTGAAGAAGAGAAAGGAGAAGAAAACATGGATGAGAACCTGGAAGGTGAAGTTGCTGACTCAGAAAAAGAAGAGGAGCCTCCTGGAGAGGAGCAGAATGGAGCAGCTGATGAGTCTCAGCACCTGTCCTTTGTGTCTCAGACTAAGAGAGAGAGAGGTCACTTAGCTCAGTCTGCAGAGCTGCGAGTGAATGCTGTTCTGGACAGCCACCCATCCATCCAGGACTACAGCTTTGACACTGAGAATGAGCTGTGGTGTGAGGTGAGGGGGCCTGAAGCATCTCCTTGTGCCTGCACACTGCTTGCAGGTAGCTCCATACCAACTGGCACTGCCCTGCCCTGCTCGCTCTGAGCTGTCCCCTAGCAGTACAGAAAAGGGGCAGCACAAAGGTGCCTCTTGACTGCATTCTTTAGTGACTTCTGTCAGAGCTGCTGGGGAAACTGGGATTGAAAAGTAGCGTTTGGGCAGGTTTTATGGTTTAATCTCTGAATGTGGGATGCAGCACTGTGTAGCTCTGAGATTCGTGGAGTGGTTTAGGTTGGAAAGGACCTTTGCAGAACACCTGGTTCTTGATGAATAAAAGCGATGAAAGAGGCTAAACATCTTAACCCCCAACCAACCAAAAAAGCAGGTTCTGGGCAGGTTTGTTGTGGTTTAGTCTCTAAATACATGATGCAGACTCTGTAGCTCTTAGATTCATGGAGTGGTTTAGGTTGGAAGGACCTCGAGGATCACCTAAGCTCTTGAATGCAGCTGATGCTGGCCTGGTGAAAGAGGCTAAACATCTTAAAACCCAACCAACCAAAAAACTCCACCCCCCTCCCCTCACTCCCCAGTCTGTAAGTTCAGAGGTGTTAACAGCAGTGTGGGTGAGTGTGCTGGGTTTTGAGAAATTTAGCCCCCACGTCAAATTTCCCAGAGCAGTTCAGACAGCTTGGGAGTAACCTAAAGTCTGCATACAGCAAGCTGGAGTTACAGCACAGAGACACTACATGGGCACAGGCATTTACAGTTAGATGCAACTGAGAAGCAGTACAGAAATCCAATCCTCCCTTCTGGACAAAGAAAGCCCAGAAGGGGCCAAGGCTACCTCCTTCTCTTAGCAGGAGCAGTGGGGAGGTGGAAGGCAGGAGGCAAAGGGAGCAAAGAGTGAGAAGCTGTTTATACATTGCTGTTTTACCTTCTCAGCAGAGCAGTAAATGACAGAGGGCATTATTGCTCTTTTTACAACCACTATATTCAAAAGCATGTCCAGACAGTTCCTCTCTCTTGTTTATAGCTTAGAACCAATCCAGAGCTCTTGAGCTGCTGCAGCGAGCGGTGCTGGGGAAGTGCCCACGTGAGCATGGCTCAGCTCTGACCCTGGGCTGGCACTGGTGTTCCTCAGCATAGCTGCAGCAGTGCACTTGGTTGCTTTTTGCCTCCAGAGCAGCAGGCTGGTCACTGAGCTGCTTCCAGAGCAAGCCTCTGTTGGGTGTCTCCTCAGGTGTCCCTGGCACTGCCGCTGCTGAAGGTGTACTTCGACCTGGGCTCGCTGCTGCAGTCGCTGGCGCACAGCGCGGTCATCCACGAGGTGAAGGGCATCAGCCGCTGCCTGCTGAACGAGGGCACTGCCCCCCATGGAGGCAAGGAGCTGCTCCTTCACACAGAGGGCATAAACCTGGCAGAGCTCTTCAGATACTCTGATGTACGTAATGGGCTTCCAGTCCTGCACCTGAACCAGCTTTTCTTGTTCTGTCGCAGTGCAGCGGGGCTGGTGTGGAGCCTTTGCAACTCTAAACCTCCCTTCCTCCTCTTTCACCTCCAGATGCATCGAGAGCTTGGCCGAGCCTTTTTTCAAGGGCAGAGCAGGCTCTGTGCAGCAGCCTAATGACAGAGAATTTCACAGCAGGCTTCCAGCTGTCCGATGCCGCTTGAGAGAGTTCCTCCACCTGAATAATCGCAGTAGTGGGAGGTGAACAGTTCTGTTGTGCCATCACCCCCTGAGTCTGCACACACAGGACTACTCCAAGACAGATCTGCTTTAGCTGGAAGTGCTTGCTGGCTGACAAAGTCTGGGCATTGCACTGTGCTGCCTAGAAGGCTCTGCACAAGTTCCTCTGCTGCTTGGGATAGTTCCTCAGTTTGCTTTTTCTAGTTCCAGATCATTTTCTCCCGTGGTGAGCTTTGACTCCACTACTCTTACTCATGGATCTTGTGCTCTGCTCACTGCCTTAAACCCCAGAGTCATTTCTGACTGTGTTTGACCCTGAGCTGGTGCCTGGTTGTACTGTACCTGCTGGTGCTGCTTATGAAAGCTGGAGAGGGAAAGCTAACTGAGCCTTAGCCTCAGCTGCCCTGACCTGTGTCTGTGGCTTTGCTTCCAGATCTTAGACCTGAATAGACTCTACTGCAACGACATCCACGCCATGGCTAAGAACTATGGGATTGAGTCTGCCCTCAGAGTGATTGTGAAGGAAATCAAAGATGTGTTTGCTGTGTATGGTAAGGCTGCCTGGGCTTTGTAAAGCTAGGCTTTGTTATCACTGAGAGAGGAAAAGCCAACCACAGGGCTTACACAGCCCTGCTTTGCATGGTCCCCCCCAGCATGGCTGTGGCTTCTAGCTGCAGCTTTTCATCAGTTCAGTCATTATCACAGAGTGGGCTGGGCTAGAAGGGACCTCCAAAGCTCACCCAGTCCCAACTCCCTGCACTCAGCAGGGACATCCTCCACTAGAGCAGGTTGCCCACAGCCCTGTCCAGCCTCACCTGCAATATCTCCAGGCATGGGGCCTCAACCACCTCCCTGGGCAACCTGTTGCAGTGTTCCAGCAGCCTCCTGGAGCAGAACTTGTTCCTCACAGCCAATCTCAATCTCTGCTCTAGTTTGAGTGCCTTCTGTGAAGACTTTATTAGTTAATTGTTAGGTTCTCTTCAATCAGCAGAAAATTCATCAGACAAGCTTGGATTGATGTCCCCTTCACAGAGCTTTTCTCTTGTGGTGTATTTATTTTTTGCAAGCTGTAAAAGGCAGACAAATTAGCTGCTGACTTCTGAGGCAGCTAGCTGGCTGTTGGCCCTGAGAATAGCATTGCTCTTGCCTCCCTGGAGCTTTCTGATGTTGGAAGGCTGGGCACCCCTTGTAGTGGAGCTTTCATGTCTTTCCCTGCCCTGTGTGACTGTTCTCTCTGCAGAGATCAGTTGGAGAGTCCAGCAGCTAGCCTGGGGAAGATGCCTGACATCACAGGCTGTAGAGTAAGGGGTGCTGGATGTTCTTTCAGGGAGCTAAGTCTTGCTGTGAATGAAGCTACTGAAAAGAGGGAAGCTTAAGGCAGTGGGATCTGGAGCAGTCAGTGATGCAGCTCTGCCCCCTGGCAGGCCCCAGGAGTGCTGGGTCTGACAGAGCCCATGGTGGTCACCTCCTGTACCGCCCCTGCCCCACCGACCAACCACTGCCTGCTCTTCCCAGCCTGAACAGCTTCTCTGGGCATGCTTGATATGGGGCACAGAGAAGGGCACCAGAGCTGGGGAAGGGTCTGGAGAACAGGTCTCATGAGGAGCAGCTGAGGGAGCTGGGGGTGTGCAGTGTGCAGAGGAGGCTGAGGGCAGAGCACGTTGCTCTCTGCAGCTCCCTGAGAGAAGGCTGCAGTGAGGTGGGGCTTGGGCTCTGCTCCCTAGTCTCAGGTGAGAGGAGGAGAGAAAATGACCTGGAATTGTGCTAGGGGAGGGTTAGGTTGGAGATGAGGAAAAATTTCTTTGCTGCAAGAGTGGTTGGATTGGCACAGGCTGCCCAGGTTGGTGGTGGAGTCCCCATCCCTGGAGGTGTTCCAGAAACCTGTGTCCACGATTTATTTGCCAGGGTGGTGGTTGGGTTGATGATCTCAGAGGGCTTTTCTAACCCAAACCATTCTGTGATGCTGTGAAAATATCAGAACTTCTCTGAGCCCAGTGTCCAGCTAAAGCAGAGCAGCAGGGGAGGGGCCAGAGCTGCTACCATCACAGCTGGGTGGGTGTGTGACAAAGCTGACACAGACCTCATGGAGCTGATGCAGAGAAGCTGCTGCCACGGCAGCATTCCTGGCACCTTGGTGGTTTCCTGGAGAGGGGATGCTGGATGTTAGAGTGAGGNAGCTGGAGAGGGAAAGCTAACTGAGCCTTAGCCTCAGCTGCCCTGACCTGTGTCTGTGGCTTTGCTTCCAGATCTTAGACCTGAATAGACTCTACTGCAACGACATCCACGCCATGGCTAAGAACTATGGGATTGAGTCTGCCCTCAGAGTGATTGTGAAGGAAATCAAAGATGTGTTTGCTGTGTATGGTAAGGCTGCCTGGGCTTTGTAAAGCTAGGCTTTGTTATCACTGAGAGAGGAAAAGCCAACCACAGGGCTTACACAGCCCTGCTTTGCATGGTCCCCCCCAGCATGGCTGTGGCTTCTAGCTGCAGCTTTTCATCAGTTCAGTCATTATCACAGAGTGGGCTGGGCTAGAAGGGACCTCCAAAGCTCACCCAGTCCCAACTCCCTGCACTCAGCAGGGACATCCTCCACTAGAGCAGGTTGCCCACAGCCCTGTCCAGCCTCACCTGCAATATCTCCAGGCATGGGGCCTCAACCACCTCCCTGGGCAACCTGTTGCAGTGTTCCAGCAGCCTCCTGGAGCAGAACTTGTTCCTCACAGCCAATCTCAATCTCTGCTCTAGTTTGAGTGCCTTCTGTGAAGACTTTATTAGTTAATTGTTAGGTTCTCTTCAATCAGCAGAAAATTCATCAGACAAGCTTGGATTGATGTCCCCTTCACAGAGCTTTTCTCTTGTGGTGTATTTATTTTTTGCAAGCTGTAAAAGGCAGACAAATTAGCTGCTGACTTCTGAGGCAGCTAGCTGGCTGTTGGCCCTGAGAATAGCATTGCTCTTGCCTCCCTGGAGCTTTCTGATGTTGGAAGGCTGGGCACCCCTTGTAGTGGAGCTTTCATGTCTTTCCCTGCCCTGTGTGACTGTTCTCTCTGCAGAGATCAGTTGGAGAGTCCAGCAGCTAGCCTGGGGAAGATGCCTGACATCACAGGCTGTAGAGTAAGGGGTGCTGGATGTTCTTTCAGGGAGCTAAGTCTTGCTGTGAATGAAGCTACTGAAAAGAGGGAAGCTTAAGGCAGTGGGATCTGGAGCAGTCAGTGATGCAGCTCTGCCCCCTGGCAGGCCCCAGGAGTGCTGGGTCTGACAGAGCCCATGGTGGTCACCTCCTGTACCGCCCCTGCCCCACCGACCAACCACTGCCTGCTCTTCCCAGCCTGAACAGCTTCTCTGGGCATGCTTGATATGGGGCACAGAGAAGGGCACCAGAGCTGGGGAAGGGTCTGGAGAACAGGTCTCATGAGGAGCAGCTGAGGGAGCTGGGGGTGTGCAGTGTGCAGAGGAGGCTGAGGGCAGAGCACGTTGCTCTCTGCAGCTCCCTGAGAGAAGGCTGCAGTGAGGTGGGGCTTGGGCTCTGCTCCCTAGTCTCAGGTGAGAGGAGGAGAGAAAATGACCTGGAATTGTGCTAGGGGAGGGTTAGGTTGGAGATGAGGAAAAATTTCTTTGCTGCAAGAGTGGTTGGATTGGCACAGGCTGCCCAGGTTGGTGGTGGAGTCCCCATCCCTGGAGGTGTTCCAGAAACCTGTGTCCACGATTTATTTGCCAGGGTGGTGGTTGGGTTGATGATCTCAGAGGGCTTTTCTAACCCAAACCATTCTGTGATGCTGTGAAAATATCAGAACTTCTCTGAGCCCAGTGTCCAGCTAAAGCAGAGCAGCAGGGGAGGGGCCAGAGCTGCTACCATCACAGCTGGGTGGGTGTGTGACAAAGCTGACACAGACCTCATGGAGCTGATGCAGAGAAGCTGCTGCCACGGCAGCATTCCTGGCACCTTGGTGGTTTCCTGGAGAGGTGATGCTGGATGTTAGAGTGAGGTCTGCCTCTCCTGGGTGCTGGAGGGAAGCAGCTCTGCTCGGAAATGGCAGAGGGAGGTCAGCAGGGAGGTCTCCCTGTTGATTTGATTCAGGGAGTTGAGACCTGATTTATGCAGCCCCCTAAAGCTGCTGTGAGAGTTGCTGTGCTGTGTTGCAGGCATTGTGGTGGACCCTCGGCACCTCTCCCTGGTGGCAGACTATATGTGCTTCGAAGGCTTCTATAAAGCCCTCAACCGCATCGGCATCCAGTCCAACTCCTCCCCTCTGCAGCAGATGACATTTGAAACCAGCTACAAATTCCTGAAGGAGGCAACAATGATGGGTAAGTGGCTGAGGCTGAAGGGCTGCAGCAGCATTTCACACCTGCTTGCTTCTCAGCAAAACTTCCCACTGATGCAGAGTTGCAGTAGGGAAAGATCATGGAATCATGGAATGGTAAGGTTGGAAGGGACCTCAAGGATCATCCAGTTCCAACCCCCTGCCATAGGCAGGGACACCTCCCACTAGCACAGGTCACTCAAGGCCTTGTCCAACCTGGCCTTGAACACCTCCAGGGAGGGAGCAGCCACAACCGCCCTGGGCAACCTGTGCCAGTGTCTCACCACCCTCACTGCAAACAACTTCCTCCTAACATCCACTTTCAATCTCCCCTCTGCCAGTTCAAACCCATTGCCCCTTGTCCTGTCATTGCAAGCCCTTGTCAATAGTCCCTCCCCAGCCTTCCTGTAGGCCCCCTTTAGATCCTGGAAGGCTACTCTAAGGTCTCCTGGAAGCCTTCTCTTCTCCAGGCTGAAGATGCCAGTGGCAAAGTCTTCCAGATGGTTTTAATTGGCTTCTGCCAGCTGAAGTGAGGGCAGCTGCTCAGTGGGGTCTGGCACTCCTTTCTTGAAGAATTAGGTAGGCCTTAGTGTAAGCAAGCCTTAAGATTTGCTAGAACAAAGCCTTTGAGCAGGCCGCTAAACCTGCCCCTCACTGTCTTTGCCATTCCAGCAGTCAGCTCTGCTTTGCTTTCATGTGTGCAGAGCTCACACTTGCATCCCTTCTCTAAGCTCAGCACTCAGAATTCTGGTGTGAGATCAGTCCTCTTGTATCTTGCATTCTGGTATTCTGCTCTGTTCATTTTCCTCTGACACAGACAGAGGCTCAGACTCTTTTACCCAGTGGTAGGTTCCTGAGGCCACCTGAGATGCTCAGAACTGCCCTTTGTGGGCTCTGGCTGCAGCTCTGGTGGCTGCATGGATCGTTTGCAGTGGCACCATGTGCCCATCTCCATGCAGGAGCTGTGCCCACCAGGCTCTGCCTTAAGCCTGGCTTTAGACACTTTGCTTCATTTCATGCTGTGGGCACTTTGCCCATAGTCCTGGTTCCTGTCCCTTGTCAGCTGGGTGCTGCTTTGGTGCTGCCTTGGTGCTGCCTCTGCAGCTCTCAGCTTCAGCTAGAACCTGAAACTGCTTTGCACAGATGTCCCTGAGCTGCCTCTTCCCTTTGCTGGGCACTCTGAGTGTTCATGAGTAGTGCTGGGTACAGCTGACCTCAGACTCTGAAATCAGAAAGGCAGAGTGTAGGTCTGGGCTGAAATGGACTGGAGCTGTGCTCCCCTCTTGGATTTCTGCTCTGTCAGACTGACTTAGCAATGGGTGAAATGTACATCTATTTGTGGCTGATCCTGTGATTCACAACAGGAACTGCATGCTGGCAGAGGGCACAGGGAATGGGCAGGAAAGCTGCACTGGGCACAAGTGGAGGCAGTTACTCATTTACTTATTTCACCACAATGGCAACCAAAGCCATAAGGTGGAGTGTAGCAGCCTGGGTCAGCTCTGCTTTAATGGATCAGTGCCAGGGTGGCTTCTATACCCCGAGAGAGCGTTCAGTCAGTGCCAGG